>CAKNEV010000172.1:0-60878 GCA_930272055.1 Rhizopogon roseolus
TGCTACTGTAGGCCCTGGGAGGTTCTGTACAGTGCGGTACAGAAGGGACCAAGCCGTGGCACTGTGGCGCTGTACAGAACAAAAGCAGTTTACTGATGAGGGCACAAACACACGGCTGCACACGGCTAATGGCGTGGGAAACGTTGTAAAAGACCTTGCCAGTCAAGGACTAGTCAAGGCTTGTGTCTTTCAGTTCAAGCTATATCGTACTCGGCAGAGTCTCACTAGAGATATATACTACAATACCGCTTTGTAAGCGCTGATGAGTTCCTGCCGTGCCTTATCTCTTCCTATCAGTTTGAGAAACATTCAGGGCTCCGGATCCTGTCTCCTGTGGCTGAACTTCGTCGTTTGATGGGCCCAGTTATGTGATTATATCAGGTATGGCGGTTGTGCTATTCTCATGCGCTATGTTACATCAGGTATGGGCGGTTGTGCTATTTTCATGCTACGTATAAAGGGACATGTCTGTCGCAAGCTACAGCAATACTAATCACCGACATGTCCATTATAAAGGGTGTTGCTCTCATTACTGGTTCTGCTCAGGGCATCGGTCGGGCCATCGCGCTCCGTCTGGCCAGTGATGGCTTTGATATCGCCCTCAACGACGTTGCCTCCAAACACGAGCAGCTCAATACAGTTGCGACAGAAATTGACGCCCTTGGTAGAAAGTCTTGTGTAGTTCCCGCTGAAGTCTCCACTGAAGAACAGGTTAAACGAATGATTGACTCTACTGTAGGGCGCTTAGGAGGGTTGGATGTTGTACGTTCGCAAATACAATCTTAGGCTGGGCTGATCTGATTGTATACTGATTGGCGCTTAATAGATGGTCGCAAACGCCGGTGTTGCACAAATCAGTCCGTTCTTGTCCAGTACGTTTTCACCGAAGGTTCGCTACTTGATCTCATGAGATGAACTAGCGAGCGTTGATACCTGGGACAGAACCTTGCGAATCAATGCGCGAGGCGTCTTTTTGTGCTATCAGTATGCAGCGGCGCGAATGGTAAAGCAAGGTCGTGGCGGACGCATCATTGGTGCAAGTTCAATATGTGGAAAGCTCGGTCAGTCCATTGCGCCAAACCATAATTTTTTTCTGATCTTCCTGATCTGCCGCGGATCTCTCAGGTACACCCGGAACCTCGGCGTACTCCGCTAGTAAATTCGCTGTCCGTGGTCTGACACAATCTGCTGGTAAGTAGTTGTGCAACTTTCTCAGCTATAGTATCGTGACCCACAGTTTTCCAGCCCTCGAGCTCGGTAAATACGGCATCACTGTAAATGCGTATGCTCCGGGTTTGATCATGACTCCAATGGGTGTGTTCGCGATTGCATACATATACATGCATCTCTAATTGAAATGGCGCATCCAAAACCCAGTTCTGGATGTCGCAGATCGCTCTGGAAATATTAATGTGGATGAGACGGAGAAAGACACCCAGACCTACAATACTCAGGCATGAAGTTTGTCATCTTCCTCATATCGCCATTGACTGAACGCATATAGCTGATCGGAAACCGTCCAGTCAAGCATGATGGCCAGCCAGAGGACATCGCTAGTATTGTAAGCTACCTTGCATCGAGGGAAGCGCACTTTATCACCGGTGAGTTCCTTTGCTGCAGTACATTGGATATAGCTGACTCCATACGATGATATAGGACAATGCGTAAGAACGTTGTGTATTGACAACACTGGATGCTAACTTAACCTCTAGATTTCAGTAGATGGAGGTATCATTCTTTCGTAACCTTCAGTGCCCTCCAATCACTCTATGATATATCCCTTGTATTAATATGAGCGTGTGGTTGAATGATCGTTTCCCTCCAAACTGTCAATCGTCTTGCATCTTGCCTATCTCACGGTCAACAGATGTGGGTCAGATCACGGCCGAGTTTCGTGACAAGGTAATAACACTGATCGAATCGAGGTCAATTTGCATTTTATGTGGCTTCGAGCAAATATATCTAAGCCCTGGACCTGATCAGGCAATTCAAAGGTTCGAACTAGGCCACCAGCGATTCGGACCGTTAGAGAGCCACGATGCCTTCCACCAATCTCTCAGTGCAAGCTTTTACCTTGTCTCTTTTGCTCCCCCGCAGGGCGGCACAGGGATCATGGTGGCACGCTGCCAAGGCTACGCTCCCGCAGGTAATTTCGCGCCATGGAAATATCTTTTGAAGAACGATGGAACAGTGACTGCCATCGAATATTGGAAATGTTTCGGGTGATGTTCCGAGGGAGTACACGAAGGCAAGCCATACAACTTACCCACACCATGACGGGAACATTCGAGAAGCAGTTTACACCACATGTGGGTACATATTAGCATAGCATCTCCATCGACATCCTGGGGTGTATGTGCTTAGCTGATTTCTTGACATGAATATTCACTCGATATCCTTAGGAACCCCCAACAAGTCACTCGAAAAGGAGGACAGAGATCGGGTGGGAATGTAGCGTCAGAACGCCTTGAAGCGCTAGCGGGCGATGCTTGCAATTGCGCTTTATTCCCAAACCAAACTTATCATGTACCGCCTATTCTGATCGTCACCGTGGTCACTTCAAGCATGTCACCGTATATATAACCGCATAAAGCCCCTCAGGCAGTGTTTCGCTGACGCGCTGCACAAGGAATTGGCCGCTCAATAGTAATGAGGTTGGCACATCAAACACATACCGCGAAAATTTCATCCTTGCTACAGGCGCACATGCTTCTCAAGAAATGAAGACTGACAATGGCGACGTGCACGTGGCACGGTGTTGCAGTTTATATTATGTAGGAATCGATGGTCTTCTACATCTAGGGTATCCTTGGAAGAATACTCATCCCTTAAGTGCTCGGCGCCCACCACTAATCATGACCACCACATCAGTTCAGAGTGACTCCACCGCCGTGGAGGTACTGAACTCTCTTCACAATTTCTCCGTGGACCGTGCGACATCATCTGCCGCCGGAAAATCGGTGTATCCTTTCTCCGTATGATCACCAGGAAGGTAAAATGTCGAACGGTCGTAGTTTGCGAGCGGGATGTCGTGCATGAGGCGGCTGGGAAGGTCGGGCTATTGGAGTGATATGGTAATTATGTAGCAATGGAGTATGCATATGAATACGGAGGAGCCGTCCGGGGCGAGACCAAAGGATGGATACCAGGCGTAGGAAGGGTAAGGTATGTCAGTACAACAGCAAACGTGGAAGTGGAGAACTAGATAGATTCAGAGAATCCAAAGGACTCACATTCGGAATATACAACCTCCCGAATGCCACCATACCCCCCTTTGCTTCCGCAGTCTCCATCGCGGTCTGTCGTGTGTACCCACCTGCACTAATAAACACGCCATCCTTGCCCTCCTCACACCATATTTGACGCAGGGGATCGTTGCTACTCTCTGGTGGCGCATCTACATCGACGTTCCCTCCCACGCGTGGCTCGGTAACATGGAGATAGGCGAGGTTGTGCTTCCTGAGCTGGCGTACGAGGTAGGAGAATTGTGGCATTGGGTCGGAGGACCCCATATCTGCGCAAGGGTTGGTCAAGCATGAGCCGAGAGACAGAAAGAACGTACCTTGAAATGGACTCCATGGGCTCAACCTGATGCCGACCTTCTCAGCGCCGACCTCTTTTACGATTGCACCCACGACCTCGATTGCAAACCTCGCTCGCTTCTCGATACTCCCACCCCAATTGTCCTTCCGGGTATTACTTACCTCTTGTAAGAACTGGTCGATGAGGTACCCGTTTGCACCATGGATTTCGACACCATCAAAGCCCGCTTCAATGGCATTCCTAGCGGCCGCGGCATAAGTGGTAATGTACGTCTTTATCTCTGACTCGGTGAGGGCATGTGGGATAGAAGTAGGGCGGATGGAAAGGGGAATAGGGGACGCAGAGACAAGTGGGGAGTTGTCCTCTTTAGCGAGCACATCCGGGGATGCTGCCCTCCCAAGTGCCCAAAGCTGACAATAGATAAAGCTCTTCTTTTCATGCACGGCGTCGGTGACCTTTTTCCACCCCGCAATCTGTTCCTGCGTACTGATGGCCGGGACAAAGTCCATCCCTCCAGCAGCCTGAGAGATGTAGGTGGCCTCTGATATCAGAAGGGTCCCTGGGACGGAGGCACGTTGGGCGTAGTAGGTGGCTGCATAGGGCCCAGGGACGTGTGTTAGGTGGGCGCGAAAACGGGTAAGCGGTGCGAGGACAATGCGGTGGTTCAGGTTCATCCGCCCTACTTTGATGGGCGTGAAGAGCGCATGGGTCATGATGAGCTAGGCGAACGAGGTGACGCCGTAGGGGCAGAATTTAATGGGTGCTTTAGGAAAGTTGGCCATGGACATCACTATTTTTTATGTTGAAGGTTGTGAGATGGGAGCTGTTACCTTGTTAGTCAGATGGGCATGTCGCTCCGCATGTGCATGTGAAGCGTGAGTACTTGAGGGCCGTGTTTGCATGCAAAGCTGGCGCTTTTGTTAAATACGGCGTGCCAGCCAGGGCACCAACTTGTCTCCGCATGCATGCTCGGACGACAAACCTGTCGATTGTGTAGTGGAGACTCTAAGCAAACTTGCACGCTCGCTTCGCTTGTGCCAGTAGTCGCACAAAATGGCTTCTTCATTTCCTAAAATGTCGCATTCCGAGTCCGCCCATTCCGTGGCAGCACCATTGCACCAACGTTAGTACTGATGTACTTTTCTTCTAGAATATCCTTGCAAAAGTTGTTTACCAAGCAGGATGAAAGCTGAGGCTCACCTCCTTCCTCCTCACATTTTCCCCCTATGAAAGCGTCACAGGAAAATCAGTGTATGCAAAACTTTGCACGATCAGGCTTTGCAAGTGAGCCGTGGGAAGTCGGTTTGTGTGTTGGAAGAAGGCGTGGGAGTTAGATAAAAAAAGAATGGATCACGGCGCGCAAATCCCAATATTTTGCCATAAAACATTCACAAAACATCCGAAAAACATGGACAATAATTTCCTTTTTTGGGAATTATTGTTCATGTTTTTCGGATGTTTTTCGAATGTTTTATGGCAAAATATTGGGATTTGCACGCTGTGGATGTATGTATAGCTCGAACGCGATAATTGCAGAGGACTTACATTCGGGATCGCTGGCTGCTTGACGACCGGGGACATAGTTAGCGTGGGTGCGACAGCGGGTGAGGGGCTCAAGTTCATGCGGCCCACTTTGATCATCGGGTGTGAAGAGCACGCTGTCATCTTAGGTGGGTTCAGCTTCTCGACCTAAAGTGGATTTTCGGCGATTAAAGTTTACCGGTGCGAGCTCGACACAGTAATTGTCTTGGTCTCTTGAAGTAGTCACATGAACTCACAGATACATTTGTGCGCTGTCTCCCGGTCGATCTCCCTTCCTATCATTCTCGGCATCATCTCCGGCCACAAATCACTCGCAAACTTTATCAGTGATTCTCATGCCTTTTCCAAGGACGGCTCCGATGGCTTCGCGGACCATGGTCGATTCTGTTCTACTAGTATCAGTCTACATTAATCTTAACTAAACACTTCATATGATTGTCGTCTAAAAACCCGTTACTCTCTCCATTGACCCGTGCACGTACTGTCATACCCCTCCCTACCTAAAAGTCCTTTTCACCTTCTTTACTGTAGGGATAGCACCTACGACCGCTATTTGTCTTAGGATGATGCGGTATATAAATGTATTTAAAAAACAAAAAAAGTCACATGATCTGAAGCAAACCGAGCCAAATTTGAAATGTTTTCCAACTCCCTAATGGTTTTCTATATGTACCTTCTATCGGTTGGTTTATATGTTACGATGGCTCGAATTCTTCCTGACGCTACTGAAACTGAAACTGCACTACGGGGGATCAATTAAGCTTTGCAGAAATCCGGATCGCTGCAGGAACCGCTCTGATACGTCCTGTTCATTGCTTCTTCACTCGACGATTTCAAATTCCAGGCGAGCCATATGCATGAAGGACGAGTTGAAAGACTATCTTCAACTGCTCCGATCATTGAAACCTCCGGTTTGGCGGGCGCCGTTCCGGTTTATGTACTAATGGCACACCCCTGCCACGATACTCATCACCCGGGTTGAACTTCGGTTCAAATTATTTTCTCAGGTCCGTGATCATCGCGGCACGTGAACACGCTAACTAAACTTATATGCCACCAGTTTCAAACATGGTGACTGCGCTAGGATATCTTCGCGAACAAAGACGAAACAGTGACTAACATCCCATGTACTGGGAGTACATGAATGCAAACCATACTCCTTACACCTGTCTTATACACCCGATGACTCGGCGCCTCGATGAGCAGTTGGACGGGACCCTAAAGAAGCAGATTACATTCCGCACGCTACACATCGTATACCCCTCCGTCGACGCTCTAGATGTACGTCGTTAGTTGGTTTCGTGACATGAATGTCAGCTTGATATCACTAGGAGTCCAGGATTTCTCAAGCGCTTATATGCAATCTATGTTCATATTGAATTATGCGCCAGTTCCCGCGCAGTGAAAATGGAGAGAAACCCATAACGTACTACAAACTGTAGAAGCTCGCGCCGGTAAACTTCAATTGCCGAAAATCCAACATTTCAGGACTTCATTATCAGGTGATGCTATCTGCTTATCTCGCGAGGACCGCTTCAAGCAGGGATTCTAAGGTTCTTGTTCTTCACAAGTACCCTCGTCCTGTGGGAATTACTCTAGCGAAGAGTTGTATAAAAGGTAGTCAGTAAGTGGAAGTATGGGAGAGTCGAAATTGATCCTTCACCTTTCCAGATAACCACCAGACGGACTCGATATTCACCATGTCTCAATCCAAAGGTGTTGCCCTCGTTACCGGCTCAGCACAAGGAATTGGCCGCGCAATAGCAATGAGATTGGCACAAGACGGATTCGATGTAGCGCTCAATGATCTACTTGTAAATAAAGCAGCACTGGAAGACCTTGCAGTCGAACTTCAGCGTGGTGGAGAACTAGAAGGCTCTTACCGTTCGAGAACCTGCATTGTAGCTGGGGATGTTAGTAAAGAAGACGAGGTGAAGAGCATGATTGACACTGTAGTTGATGTGCTGGGTAGCTTGGACGTCGTAAGTCGTAGTGCTTGATGGATGATGATTGAACTTACTACATGCTACTACAGATGGTCGCAAACGCTGGAATTTTTGCACAAGCGGATATCTTAACTGGTACGAGATGTGGTTGTGCGGCGGCTCTGGCATATTTGCGACTCACGTTCATTTAGAAACTGTAGAAAATTGGGAGCATGTCATGAAAATCAATGCCACCTCCGCATTCTTATGCTACAAGTATGCCGCGGTGCAGATGGTGAAACAGGGGCGTGGTGGTCGCATCATTGGTGCTAGCTCCATGGTAGGAAAACAAGGTAGGGCATTCTCCTAACTAAAGTGTGGTACACAAAACTACAACGTCTACTGTGAAGCTTTTCCCGCTGTGCTGTCGTACAGCGTGAGCAAATTTGCCATTAGAGGCTTAACTCAAGCGGCTGGTATGGTTATATCATCATGCGCGACAATTAATACTGATGATTGCACTAAGCGTTGCAACTCGGGCGACATGGAATCACAGTTAATTCCTATGCTCCAGGCATCATAGACACATCCATGGGTACGTACTGCACTCCTAATATTTGTGTTCTGTCGATGCATAGTCATTGTCAGTTGCTGCTGGGAGGGCTCGTGCTGTGGGGGAAGGAGACAAGGTCGATTTCTTTCAAGCGGTGGGACCTGAGGTTCATATCCAACGTGGTGACTTGACTAACATGTAATGCAGGTAATCGACGCGTCCGCTGTTGGACACATCGGACAGTCAGAAGATGTTGCGAGCACTGTTTCGTATCTAGCTTCCAAGGAGGCCCATTTTGTCACAGGCAAGTGTCCCATAAAGAAGGTGCAATACGACTCGGAACTAACCAAAAGCTTGTGTGTACTAGGACAATGCGTAAGTCTGGTTGAGCTACTGGTAACTTGAGGTTAAAATGACCTGATTACAGATTTCTGTTGACGGTGGCGTAATATTGTCTTGACGTAAAACCATCAATTGTGGAATAGGATGGGATTTGTACTTGCTACAGAATTTGAAGCTGCTCTGTGGATCCATTCAGTCTTTAAGTACCTGGATCTCCGCGCTGCACACTGGTGATCAGTTTGCTTCCGATGACGGAAGACGTGGAGAGGTCGAACCAGTAATGTCATGTGCATAGCATCAATAGCAGTGAAAGCGATATACACGCCGAGGTTATAATCAATAAGAAAGATATTAGTCTTAGCGTACTGACCGCAAGTCCAGCAGGCGGAGAGACTGCTAGTGTTATAACAGCATTAGGACAATGGCGGGGACCTGGGAGCAAATAAAGGGTAGCAACAGACTCATCACGGATTGACAGACGTACTACTTATCCTTAATACCCTTGTAGTCATATACATATATATGGCTCGTAGCCATGTTCCGTCCGGGCTTGACACTTTGTTAGAAGAGGTCCAATGAGCGGACTTGGAGACTGCCTTTGCCTGACCAGTAGTGATAAGGATCTACTCTCAAGAGCGGATGACCATTTCAGCCGTATCCAGGTTAGAATCGATGGATCAGTCGCTTGACTAAGACCATCAGGCTAACGCAAACCTTTTGTACAATCCTGCTAGTGTCCAGAATTTTTTTTTTCTGGCACTTACCAACTTTCGAGTAGTACCGTGCATCGCATACCCGAGATTCAAGGCTCGATATCCAGTGCTGTATACAGTTAAACTTGAATACCCAAAGAGGGTTAGGCGGCTAGGAAGGTGGCAGAGGTTGAGGTGACCCAGAGAGGTTTATTCGGAGGAAAATGGATGGTATTACGTTTCCAGGTTAGATCGTATCTAGAGATGAGTGCAGATAACCATTCCTTCCATGTGGCTTCCTGAGCTTTTCTGGCATGTTTTTCAGGTCAGGTATTGACATCTCTCTGTATTGAGACGCGTGTTCGAGTTTGCAAATCGCTGGTGTAGAAGGTTCATTGGCACAAGCAGGGTGTATCAATGAATCCGGTTGAACCAGAACCGTGGGAACGATCGGATCTCCGAGTCTTCGGCCCAAAGCCACGAACACCGTAACATGCCGTCGCGTGAATGTGATTCTCTCTTTTTTCTTCTGCACCTTCCTCTATTTCAGCTTTATTTCAAGGACCGCCTCCCAGTATGCACCGCCTAGTCCTCCGGAAGGCCCACCCGAATCATGAAACTCAATGGAGAGTCTGGGTTCGATGTGACTCTAGTGTTATCGATCCCCGACTCTCAGGAATCAGGATACGGAGAAATGTTTTGTCGGGCTTTGCGGCGTTGGAGAGGAGTCCGAAGCGCCAATGGGAAAGTCATTATATCACATCCGATGCCAAACCCAAGTATCAACAAACCTGGGCTGCCTCTCTTATGAAATATCATCGTCTCGCAAGATTTTTTTCGCTCTACCTGACGGCTGCCTAGCTTGTGGGGCATTTCAAAACTGTTTGATGGTACCATAGTATCGTTTTGATAATATTGTATTTTGATATATTTTAGAGTCGAGTTCCGACCACTTATGCCTCCTCAGGCGGAGGATATACTTGTACCCAGTGTCTCTCGCGGGTGCCTGTAACTTTCCCCTAATACTCTACTTTTCCTCGAGCTGCATCGGTGGATTAGAAAGGGGGGAGTAAAAGAGACACGAGCAGCCCTATTTCCGTTTCAGTAGCTCGTCCAATTCCAGCTGTATCGTTCGCAGTGCAAACGCGCGCAGTTATCGAGTCCTAGATAACAGATCCAGGTGAGTATGTCAAACACATACCGCGAAAATTTCATCGCTGCTACAGGCGCATATACCTCTCAAATAAATGAAGACTGACAACGGCGACGTGCACGTGGCATGGTGTCGCAGCTTACATTATGCAGGAATCGATGGTCTACATCTAGATACCCTTGGAAGAATATATTCATCTCCCTCACAGTGCTCGGCGCCCGCCACTAATCATGACCCCTACATCAGTTCAAAGTGACTCCCCTGTCGTGGAGTTACTCAACTGTCTTCACAATTTCCCCGTTGAGTGTATTACATCATCTGCCGCCGGAAAATCGGTGTATCCTTTCTCCGTATGATCACCAGCAAGGTAGAATGTCGAACGGTCGTAGTTTACGAGCGGGATGTCGTGCATGAGGCGGCTGGGAAGGTCAGGCTATTGGAGTGATATGGTAATTATGTAGCAATGGAGTGTGCATATGAATACGAAGGAGGCGTCCGGGGCGAGACCAAAGGATGGATATCAGGCGTAGCAAAGGAAATGTATGTCAGTACAACAGCAAACGTGGAACTGGGGAACGGGATAGATTCAGAGAATCCAAAGGACTCACATTCGGAATATACAACCTCCCGAATGCCACCATACCCCCCTTCTCTTCCGCAGTCTCGATTGCGGTCTGTCGTGTGTACCCACCTGCACTAATAAACACGCCATCCTTGCCCTCCTCACACCATATTTGACGCAGGAAATCATTGCTACTGTCTGGTGGTGGCGCATCAACATCGACGTTCCCTCCCACGCGTGGCTCGGTAACATGGAGATAGGCGAGATTGTGCTTCCTGAGCTGGCGTACGAGGTAGGAGAATTGTGGTATTGGGTCGGAGGACCCCATATCTGCGCGAGGCGCGAGGGGTCAAGCATAAGCTGAGAGACAGAGCAAGAATGCACCTTGAAATGGACTCCATGGGCTCAACCTGATGCCAACCTTCTCAGCGCCGACCTCTTTCACGATCGCATCTACGACCTCGATTGCAAACCTCGCCCGCTTCTCAATACTCCCACCCCAATCGTCCTCCCGGGTATTACTTACCTCTTGTAAGAACTGGTCGATGAGGTATCCGTTTGCACCATGGATTTCGACACCATCAAAGCCCGCTTCAATAGCATTCCTAGCGGCCACGGCAAAAGTAGTAATGTATGTCTTTATCTCTCACTCGGTGAGGGCATGTGGGACAGAAGTAGGGCGGATGGAGAGGGGAATAGGAGATGCAGAGACAAGCGGGGAGTTGTCCTCTTTAGCGAGCACATCCGGGGATGCTGCCCTCCCCAGTGCCCAAAGCTGACAATAGATAAAGCTCTTCTTTTCATGTACGGCATCGGTGACCGCTTTCCATCCCGCAATTTGTTCCTGCGTATTGATCGCCGGGACGAAGTCCTTCCCTCCAGCAGCCTGGGAGATGTAGGTGGCCTCTGATATCAGAAGGGTCCCTGGGAAGGAGGCACGTTGGGCGTAGTACGTGGCTGCATATGGCCCAGGGACGTGTGTTAAGTAGGCGCGAAGACGGGTGAGCGGTGCGAGGACAATGCGGTGGTTCAGGTTCATCCCCCCTACTTTGATGGGCGTGAAGAGTGCATGAGTCATGATGAGCTAGGCTAACGAGGTGCGTAAGGGTGGAATTCAATGGGTACTTTCGGAAAGCTGGCCATGGATATTACTATTTTTTATGTTGAAGCTTGTGAGATGGGAGTTATCTTGTTCAGATGGGCATATCGCTCCGTACGTGCATGTGAACCGTGACTGCCCATGTTTGCATGCAAAGCTGGCGCATCTGCTAAATACGACATGCCAACCAGAAGAAGCGAACTACCTCGGTTGAAACACTGGAAAATGAGGTAATCAGTCCGATCCGCGTGCACGCTCAGACGACAAAACTATCAATCGTGTAGTGGGGATTCTAATCAGACTTGCACGCTCGCTTCGCTTGTGCCGGTGATCGCATCAGATTCTTCATCTCCTAAAATGTCACACACCGAGTCGGCCCGCATTCCATTTATGACTCATTGCAGCACCAGGATGAAAGGCTCACCTCCTGTGCCCTCGCACTTTTCCCCTACGAACGCGCCAGACACAGGAAAATCAGTGTATCCAGCTGCCGTATGGTCGCCGATCATGTAAAACTTTGCACAGTCAGGCTTACAAGTGGGAGGTCGTGTTGCGCGTGTTGGAAGGAGGCGTGGGAGTTAGATAAAAAAAATGAATGGATGTATAAATCGAGTGCGATAATTGCAAAGGACTTACATCCGGAATCCTGGTACAGAGGCACATTAAGCGTAATAAGTAGCTGCTTGAGGACCGGAGACATAGTTGGCGTGGGCGTGACAACGGGTGAGGGGCTCGAGTTCATGCGGCCCACTTTGGTACGCGGCGTGAAGAGCACGGCTGTCATCTTCTAAGAGGTGATATCAGCTTCTCACATGGCCTAAAGCGTATAGGTATGATACATCGTATACCAGGATTAAGCGGGATCATGAATGCAATGTCCCAACAGAAGGTTTAGAATCATTAGATCGCATGGTAGTGACCAAGGCTCTTACCCACCAGAGGGACTGCAACTCGAAAGTGGACCATGGTTGTTTTTGGAAGGAGTCACATGATCTCAAGCAAATCGGGCCAAAATTTGAAACTTTCACTGACTATTACTGATACCTTCAGTGGATTTATATATTACGATGGCTCGAATTCTTCCTGACATTTCCTCTCTAACTTGAAGTGCTGCTGGAAGGCTACCTAAACTGAAGCTGCACTATGGGAGATCGATTAATCCAGAAATCCGGACCGCTGCATGCTCTGACACGTCTTGTTCATTGCTTCTTCACTCGACAATTTCAAATTCCAGGCGAGCCATGAAGCTTTGAAGGACGAGTTAAGAAGGCTAACTTTAACCGCTCCGATCATTGAAACCTCCGAGTCACTAATGGCGCACCTCTGCCACGATACTCATCGGCTGGGTTGACCTTCGGTTCGGATTATCAGGGCACTTTGCTCAGGGCATCTCCGTGGTCATCGTGGCGTGTGAATACCCGCTAACTATATGCCACCAGTTTCAAACATTGTGACTGCGATAGGATATCTTCGCGAACAAAGATGAAACAGTGGCTACCATCCCATGTACAGGCAGTACATGAATGCAAACCGTACCCCTTGCACCTGTCCTACACAGCGGATGATTAGGTATCGAAATGACAGGATCCTTCGATGAGCAGTTGGCCGGAACTCTAGAGAGGCAGCTTAGATTCTCTATGCTTATACATCGCATATCCCTCCGTTGACGCTCTAGGTCTACGTTCTTAAGTTAGTTTCGTGACGTGAATGTTAGCTTGTTGTCTCTGGGGGTCCGGGATCTCCAGCGCTTACATGCAATCTATTTTCGGGACTTCGTTGTCAGGTGGTGCTGTCTAGTTATCACGAGGACCACTTCAAGCAGGGATTCGAAGGTTCTTGCTCTTCACAAGCACCCTCGTCCTTTACCTCCCACAGACGGGCTCGATACTCACCATGTCTCAATCCAAAGGTGTTGCCCTCGTTACCGGCTCAGCACAAGGAATTGGCCGCGCAATAGCAATGAGGTTGGCACGAGACGGATTCGACGTAGCGCTCAATGATCTACTTGAAAAGAAAGCAGCACTGGAAGATCTTGCGGTCGAACTTCAGCGTGCTGGAGAATTAGAGGGCTCGTACCATCCGAGAACCTGCATTGTAGCTGGGGATGTTAGTAAAGAAGACGAGGTGAAGAGCATGATTGACACTGTAGTTGATGTGCTAGGTAGCTTGGACGTCGTAAGTCGTGATGCTATATGGATGATGATTGAACTCACTACATGCTACTACAGATGGTCGCAAATGCTGGAATTGGTGTACACGCAGATATCTTAACTGGTACGTAAATCGATTGTGCAACGGCTCTGGTATACCTAAGGGTCACATTCATTTAGAAACCGTAGAAATTTGGGAGCATGCCATGCGGATCAATGCTACCTCTGCATTCTTGTGCTACAAGTATGCCGCGGTGCAGATGGTGAAACAGGGGCGTGGTGGTCGCATCATTGGTGCAAGCTCCATGGTAGGAAAACAAGGTGGGCATTCTCCTGACTAGAGTGTGGTACATGAAATTACGACGTTTACTTTGAAGCTGTTCCCGCTTTGCTGTCGTACAGCGCAAGTAAATTTGCTGTTAGAGGCTTAACTCAAGCGGCTGGTATAGTTATCTCCTCATATGCGACAATTAATACTGATGATTGCACTAAGCGTTGCAACTCGGGCGATATGGAATCACAGTTAATTCCTATGCTCCAGGCATCATAGACACATCCATGGGTACGTGCTGCACTCGTGATATTTGTGTTCTGTTGATGCAGAGTCATTGTCAGTTGCTGCTGGGCGGGCTCGAGCTGTAGAGGAAGGAGACAAGGTCGATTACTTTCAGAAGGTGCGACCTGAGGTTCATATCCAGCGTGGTGACTTGGCTAATCTGCAATGCAGATAATCGACGCTTCCGCTGTTGGATACATCGGACAGCCAGAAAATGTTGCAAGCACTGTTTCATATCTAGCTTCCAAGGAGGCCCATTTTGTCACAGGCAAGTGTCCCATCAAGAAAGTGCAATACGACTCGGAACTAACCAAAAGCTCATATGTACTAGGACAATGCGTAAGTCTGGTTGAGCTACTGGTAGCTTGACGTTGAAATGACCTAATTACAGATTTCTATTGACGGTGGTGTAATATTGTCTTGACGTGAAACCATCAATTGTGGAATAGGATGGGATTTGTACTTGCTACAGAATTTGTCGGAAATTGAAGCTGCTTTGGGGATCCATTCAACCTTTAAGTGCCTGGATCTTCGCACTGGCAGTCACGGAACTACTCAGTGTGATCAGATTCACACCGAGTTCGCATGGCTAGGCGTGAAAGCCAAGAATAAAGGAGGAGTTACTACTATAAAAATAACAGACTATCTTCAATAGCTCCGGTCATTGAAACCTCCAACTGAATACGCCGTTCCCATAGATGGCGGCCGACGCTGAATCTGCAATGTATCGGCAGCTACCACTTTCACTAGCCTCCGAAGCGCAAATGAGGCGCTCTACCATCCGGCTGAGTCTTCAGACCCCTATGTTCCAAGGAAACTAAGTATGGTGACAAGTGACTGCCATTCACTGTAATTCGTTATGGCACCAGGTGGTGATACACTGTACATCTACATAGTACTTATACCCCAACAATGAATTCGTGAAACTAACCTCATTTCCCATAATAAAGGTCTATCTCTGATGCTAGGACTCCATGTGAATTTAAATCAACGTTAGTGCACATACAACCTTACCCAGTTTTCCAATGTGTTCGATCCCCTCCCGTCCACACCATGAGTTGACAGTGACCCTGTAGTACTAACGTCTGTGGTAGATACAGGACCAGTTCTGACGTCACGTTCACAGAATCAATTAGAGGCTCAATCTACTCCCCATCAAGCAGACCCTGATAAAATGGATAGTCTATTATATACAATGTACATCGACACATGCTGATTTACATAATACCGCCTAGATACTTATTGTGAATGACGCGACTACATACTAAAATTGACCAGGATGTCGCACAATGAAGGGGGGAAATATTGGAAGGGAATGAGTTGGCACCCATTTTCAGCCCCAGCTATGAGAATAGCGGATACCAGTGACATCGAAATAGTACCAAGGCAACTCATCACCCACACATATCCCATTACACGTGTCCATCCTGTTTCCTTCACTCCTGCACTCCGTGCGGCAGTTATGATCATACTCTCAAAGGTGATGGCTAACGCACAATAAATGAAGGAAGTGAACGAAAGACCAATGCGAGAGGGGTTGATCATGGCGTCACCCCCTACATGGGCAACGCCGGAGACAATAAAAGCGGTATAAAGCTGAGTATAGGACCATTCTTTCGTTCCAGGTCGAAAACCTAAGAATGATGCAAGTCTTTTGCCAAAGGAGGACAGAAGCTGGTCAGATGGAGCATGCATGAGATACAATAGATGTATGTAATGGAACAATCACTCACGTGACGAAATAATTGGTGCCAAGTTCGACTGTCCAACAAAAAAAAAATTAAGTACAGCACGTGTCCGGGGCGAATCACTTACCTCCAGAATCGTCCGATGGTATATGCGTCCCCCCATTTCCCAAATGCATTAGGCCAAGAGCTCGGATCGGCCGACGTACAGCTCACAATGAGAGCAGCTATCAAAGCATGGGCGACGATAATCATGCTATAATTGCACAGCGTATAAACGACGCAAGCCATAAGGCGACTGACAAGCGTCAGAGATGCGAAAGCTGCAGAGGACTTAAACCCTGGATTATGCCTCATGTAGGATTGTGCGATGTCGAACCACAGATAGTGTTTAGCCGCGGTCACTAAACGCGAAAGAACAAATTCTTTTCTCGACTTGATTGAGTTCTCAGGCAAATGTTTCATCTATCGTCGAGATTGATTAGGCATCTGTCTGACACCTGGTGCTTCCGAGGAAACTTACTTGATGGTTCCAACCTATGCCCCTCGGAGAACCACGCAATTTTGTGGCCCAAATAAACCTCTCGAACCAAGGAAGTTTATGTGCTGGCTGCGTTTGCTTCCGATGACGGAAGACATGGAGAGGTCGAACCAGTAATGTCATGTGTATAGCATCCATAGCAGTGAAAGCGATATTCACGCCGAGGGTATAATCGATAAGAACGATATTAGTCTTAGCGTGCTGACCGCAAGTCCAGCAGACGAAAAGGCTCCAGGCGCACGCTGCGATATTGCAGGGAGCCTGCAAGTCCAGTGTTATAACAGCATTTAGGACAATGGCGGGGACATGGGAGTAGATAAAGGGTGCCAACAGAGTCATTACGGGTCGATAGACTTACTACTTCTCCTTAATACCCTTGTAGTCATATCCATATATATGGCTTGTAGCCATGTTCCGTCCGGGTCTCTCGTCTTGCTAGAAGTGATCCAATGGGCGGACTTGGAGATTGCCTTTGCCTGGACAGTAGTGATAGGGATCTATTCTCAAGAATGGACGAACGTTTCAACTGTATCCAGGCTAGTATCGATGGATCAGTTGCTCGATAAACACCATCAGGCTAACGCAAACCTTTTTGTACAATCCTGCCAGTGTCCAGAATAATTTTTTTGGCACTTACCGACTTTGGAGTAGCACCGTGCATCGCATCCCCGAAATTCAAGGCTCAAAGTCCAGTGCTGTATGCAGTCAAACCCAAATACCTAAAGAGGGAGGTGGCTAGGAAAGTGGCAGAGGTTGAGGTGACCCAGAGAGGGTTTATACGAAGGAAAATGGACGGCGCCCTCCAGATTAGATCGTCTCTAGATCTAGATGAATGAAGATAACCATTAACCTTCCATGTGGCCTCCCGAGCTTTTCTGACCTGTTTGTCAGGCGTTGACATCTCTCCGTATTGAGACGTGTCTCCGAGTTTGCAAATCGCTGGTGTAGAAACTGGAACATTCATCTTGGTTACTTAGTCACCTCATCCTCACTATTGGCCTTGACATCGTGTTGCGGAGTGTGATTGCGACGTCAATTCGTTGTAAACTGGTAAAGCCACTGCTTCGAGGCGTGAGGGAGGGGTCACGTGAACATTTAAACCCAGCATAACTTTATTCCCCTCACACCTCTTTTCGTAGTGTGCAGAGACCCCTGGTATTCCCCACGCGTTTCTCACGGGGCCCCCCGCAAAACCTGAACTGGTATTATTCCGGAAGCACGCGCCTGACTGCGGAAACTCAATAATCAAGACTACTCGATATTTGCAATGTCTCAATCCAAAAGTGTCGCCCTCCGAGTCGTTACTGGTTCAGCACAGGGACTGGATGTACAGTAGCAATCAGATTGGCACAGGATGGATTCGATGCAGCACTCAATGATGTGTCTACAAACCAAGTACTACTGCAAGGTCTCGTGGCTGAACTTCAACGTGAAGAAAATGAGGTGAAGAGTATCATTGACACTGCGATTGGTGTCACGGTGCTATGTAGCTTAGAGATAAGCGAATAGCTGTGCGGAGCAGTTGACATTGGATTCACGACATATTGGCGCAGATGGTCGCAAACGCCGGAATTTAGAGGGATGGCAGATATTTTAACTGGTGCGTGAATCGATTGTGAAACGGAGCTGGCATACTTAAGGCTCGCATCCATTTAGAATGCAAGATGTGCTACAAGTATGCCGCAGTTTCATATCTAGCTTCCAAGGAGGCGCATTTCATCACAGGCAAGCTTTTCATTGAGCAAATGCCCAACGTAGATTAACCGATAGCCCATGTACATTAGGATAACACGTACGTCTAATTGAACCACACCTAGTATTCGACGATGATTTGGTACTATCTTGAGGTACAACCATCAATTATCGAATAATTTCAATGTATGTATATGAAACTTTGGCAGTGTTAGAGCCTCGGGTCTGCCTTGGAGGTAGTAGAACATGCTAGCCTTCAATGACGTCGAGTCAGGAGTCAGCGCTATGATAGAGCAACCCACTCCAGTGATCTACTAGTACGGACTGAAGTCCGAATCCTATGAATATAAGCTTACATTCTCGCTCAGCAACCCTACTAAGCGGTCCGTAAAGTCAGAATCACTTAGCCCGAGACGTACCATTTCAAAGGCGTCCTCACCTGGCGGGTACCATGACGCTGGGTATGTATAACCGTCTCAATTACGTGTCTGCGAAGCTAGGTGGATGAATTGAACTTCTATCACTTAGTCTATCGCAAACGGTGATCTATTTCGGGACCAACAGCGCCCTCTCATCTATCTATCTCATTAAGGCATAGTAACCCGCACATGGGTATGCCCGTGCTGCGCATACTATAAACAGGCCCACAATACCTCCATTCCTGCTGACCAGCAACATAGATGTCTATCTCAAAGGGTATCGCACTTATCACAGGTTCTGCTCAGGGAATTGGTCGCGGCATTGCTTTGCGGCTTGCCCGAGATGGCTTTGACATTGCTCTCAATGACGTGCCCAACAAGGGTACCCAGTTGGCATCGGTAGCGACTGAAATCGAAAGTCTAGGGAGAAAAGTATGCGTCGTTCCCGCTGACGTGTCCGCCAACGAACAAGTCAAGGAGATGGTACATGGTGCTGTTACCAAACTTGGTGGATTGGATGTTGTAAGTCATTGTTCTTATCTCACCAGGTGTATCTACGGAACTCATGTGTGTAGATGGTAGCCAATGCTGGGGTGATAGTGGGGTCCGACTCACTTGTATCCTGTGCGATCCCGGTCTTCGAGGCTGATTTGTCGGTTTCTCATGTATTCTGCTAGCGACTGTGGAGTCCTGGGACCATGTATTATCCGTAAACGCCCGTGGAGCATACCTCTGCTATAAGTATGCTGCGATGCAGATGATTGAACAGGGGCGTGGCGGTCGAATCATTGGCGCAAGCTCAACTGCGGGCAAATTTGGTGAGTGCTATGACTCCGACGAGTACTTTTATGCAAATACCATACAGGCTATCCCTCTCTCTGCTCGTATTCAGCGAGCAAATTCGCCATCCGGGGGCTCACTCAAACCGCAGGTGACTGCTGAGACACTAGCAAGACTGTCCATTGACCACTTGACAGCTCTCGAACTTGGAAAATATAATATCACCGTCAACGCATATGCTCCTGGCTTGATACGGACTCCTATGAGTAAGGATAATGAAAGTGTTCGACGTGGCAGCTGACCCGTAATTAGCCGAGAATTCGTTTGACCGCTCGGGGAACCAGCACCAGACCACCACGGAATTCTTCGCCGAACCCGAGGCAAGGAAGTGGATCGCGTCAGTGAGTACAGTTGCCAAATGTATAAATCCATATTTCTTCACATTCGATTAGGTGCTTGAGAATGTTCCCATCAAGCATGTCGGACAGCCAGAGGATATAGCTAACACCGTAAGTTTTCTGGTATCGAAAGAAGCTCGCTTTATTACCGGTAAGTTCATACCTTCGCCACTGTTCATCTTTCAATACCATTTATCTAGGACAATGTGTGAGTCGTGTTGTTTTGTTGCACAAATGTGCTGATATTCTCTCAGATTTCTGTGGATGGGGGAACCTGCATGAGTTAAGAGCTTGTAAATGTATTGCTGCTGTTTACAAACGGTGTGGTTTTAAAAATGCACTTGTGCAAAAGATACGGAACCTCGCAACCTACGGACTGAAGACAGAGTTTGTAACAGGTGAAGTAGAATCTGAATCTTTTTCCCTTAGAGAAGTCAGTGTGAGGTTGCGGTTGATTCAAGACTATTGAATTTGATTTGGGCAATAGACTAAGCACTATCGTGCAAGTTCTTCCGAATAAACACCCGATCGGCGTTAGTGTCGGACCCGGACGACATCGATAAAGATTAGATATAGACTAAGCGCAACTGGAAGGCTGAACACTGCCAACGCCGCAACTTGTTCTCTTCTCCAACATCGTCCTTGAAGCTCCCCCACCACCAGCGCCATTCAACATGCCTCGTCAATTCTTCGTCGGCGGAAATTTCAAGATGAATCCCATCTCACGGGGTCAAAAGGAGACTATTATCAGCACCCTTAACGCTGCTGATCTCGACAGCGCAACTGGTTTGTATTCCTCTAAGCGCATGACTGCTGCCTCACAAACACCACAACAGAGGTCGTCATCGCGCCCCCGTCGCTCTATCTAATCCCACTCAGAGACATTTTACGAAAGGGATTACAGGTATCTGCGCAAAACTGCTACTTCAAAGATTCGGGGGCATTTACTGGTGAAATCAGGCGAGTCATCAACAGAACGTATCAAATGGATCAGACGTGAACTTTCATCATCAGTCCCGCGCAACTCTCTGATGCCAAGATCCCATACGTGATTCTCGGTGAGTGCTTAATCGGCTCGATATATAACGATCGACCCATGAAATATATCAGGCCACTCTGAACGCCGGTCCCTTTTCCACGAAACCTCTGAGTTGGTCGCCCAGAAGACCAAGGCCGCTCTAAACTCGAGCCTGAAAGTCATCCTTTGCGTTGGCGAGACCCTTCAGGAGCGTGAAGCTGGGGAGACTGCAGCAGTCGTTGAGAAGCAGCTGCAGGCCGTCGTCGATGTGCTGCGGGAGAGTGACTGGAGGTGCGAACTTGCATTCGCGTTGCGGTGCTTTGATTGAGAATGTTCCAGCAATATCGTGATCGCTTACGAGCCTGTGTGGGCGATTGGCACGGGTAAAGTCGCTACGTCGGCCCAGGCCCAGGAGGCTCATGAGGATATCCGCAAGTTCCTCTCTAAAGCGGTGTCTCCTGCTGTAGCCGAGAACACCAGGATTATCTATGGAGGCAGTGTTACCGCTGCAAACTGCAAGGAGCTTTGTACGTACATGATGGAAAACATTAAGAAGGCAAGACTGACTTTTTTCTCTTAGCTACGCAGCCTGACGTGGATGGTTTCCTTGTTGGAGGAGCTTCGTTGAAGCCAGAGTTCGTCGATATCATCAATGCGAAGAGGAACTAGAGGGTGTAATGGTTTTCGATGCATATATTGCCTTTTGTATATCCTGTTTGTCCGGGCATCATCGATGATCACTCGAATGAAGCGGTCTAGTAGACTAGTTAGTACCAGACAATGGAAAAACTTGAAAGCAGATATATGTGACTTGAGTGCGGTGCATCACGATGGCTAATAATTAAACATTAATGACCTGTGCTTGGTGGAAGTGAACGCTATGTAATTTAACGGTGGCCCAGGTAGCTTATGTCGCGTACGTAAGTTGACCATCATGTCTACATAGGTCAGGTTGAACAGGTTCAGCTGACTTGGGACAGGTTGGAGAATTCTGATCATTGAACAAACTTCCTCAAGATGCTTCGCTCACTTTTCACACCATGGCAAAATCAGGAAGATTCAAATCCAGAGCTTGCAGGTACTTCACCTGCATTCAACGCCAGCCCGATCACAACTAGGCTGGATGCCCCAGATTCTAGCGACAGCAAGCAAAGTGCGGCACAGGAGTCAATGCGCGCCGTGGTAGGGGAACTAAAGGAAACAGAGGTAGTGGTCTCGAAGACAGCGGTGAGCCTCGTGTCGTTCTATGTCATGATATGCATTGCTCATCGCAACACCTTACAGCTCCTACAACGCATTGTAACCCTCATCCGTGAAGTATCTGAGACGAAAGACACGTTTCGCGATTCAGACGGATTTCTCTTGCTGGTTCATGTGCTCTCCACATTGTCAACGACGATCGGACGAGCAGGATCACGGCAGGCGCGTGATGTAGTCGCTTGTATCGTGTCAGTGTTCACAGTGGCCTCCGAGACTTTGAAAGGGCATGAGGCCAACCTTCAGTTCTTCGAGGTGCGCTTCTTCCAAATATCGTTAACGCCATCGTGACCTCCAGAGTCAAGGACTTTGTTGGTTACTCTTCACTTTCTGACGCTGTCGACGTGTTCGTCTGCAACCCGGTGACGGCGGATGTGACGCTCGGGTGCCTGCTAGCTCTTTCGTTTGGAGATTTCTTTCTTGTGGACTTTTTCACCTCGTTACGAACAAAATTGCCTGATATCGAGGAGATGCATATTCACTTCATGGAATTCGCACCTCGTCTAATCAGTATCAGCCTCCCGGAAACATTTAGGATTCTTTGGAGTTTCATTCTGCGAACAATGAACACAGACCACGCCTTGAGGCTAATCGTCTACAAGCTCCTAGAACACCTCACGCATAGCACGCACAGAAACCTTGCTCTCTTGAGCATGCAGAATATTTTGCCACACCTTTTCGCGTTACTCAAACTGAGCACCGCTTCAGATAACGATAGGGAGCGCCGTATCCTATTGAAAATTGTCCGTCACCTCTTCGAAATGGGTGCAAGTACCCAAGACTCGAGAGAGTTATTGCAATGCATTGCGAAGCACGACGAATCCGTGGATATAGAGATGCTCGAACTTGTGCGCGCAAGTGCGAAGTCGAGGTGGCCACAGCACTTCTTACTGAATGGTCGTTCTGCGCTGGTAATGTCGTCCACAGACATGAAGGCCCTTCCTGCTCATGGCTTCACATTTATGGTGGGATATTTTGTCTGCACTGGTCCAGGATGCGCTTAAGTTACTGACAGGCCTGGATTTGGCTCGAGAGGATGCCTTCGGGATCGCATAGGTTGTTCAGTATATCTCTTGGGTCCAGTGATGCGGTGGCTCTTTACGTTGGTAGCGATGGGTCACTTGCCCTGCAAACGCGCGCTGTTCAGAGAGTTGAAGTGTTGTTAAAGTCAAAGGTAGTGACGTCTCGATGGACTCACGTCACTCTCGTGCATCATAAACAGAAACCATCTATCTGTATGTGCTTCAAATTGTGCTCCTGCAGTTTGTTAACTGGTCATGATTTAGCTGTCTTTATTGATGGCATTCAGAGTGACACACTGCGATGGGCATATCCAAAGTTAGATGATGCCTCGACCGTGACTTTCATGGTAGGAGATGACGTCGCTGCAGTTGACTCTAGTTGGTGTCTCGCTTCTGCCTACATGCTTTCAGTCGCACTCGGTAAGCGTTCACAATCAGCAAATAGGTCAATTCTTAAACACGTGTAGATGACGACATGCCAAGGTTCATACACCACCTGGGCCCTCGATATTCCGAGTCATTCCAGGATCAAACTCTCGTCAGGTTTCTGACGTACGAAGCGTCGACTTCGCTCAACATGTATATTGCAACGCAAGGCGCAGCACTATCCGAACGCTCGCAACTCAAGAAGGCCATTCGTGGGGACTCGGTTATTAGCGATTCATCGATTATATTTCGTCTCGTACCTCAGCTGCACGACAAAAACAGTCGAATTGTGACTCGAGGCGATGCACTTACAGCACACTGCCAACCGCTGGACCTTGCCGTGTGGAGGATTGGCGGAGCTGCTCTTTTGCTGCGCTTAGTAGCTCTCGTGCAAACGCCACATGAACTTTCTCGAGCGCTAAGCGTCTTTTCTGACTGTCTTCGCAACTGTTGGCAAAATTCTGAAGACATGGAAAGGTTGCGTGAGTACAGAATATGCGAGATCGTGATTGTAGTTGATTTTCCTATAGATGGTTATGATATTCTTGCAAGCATGCTGAAAGCTCGAAGTCAACTCATAGACATGACTAGTTTTGAAACGTTGTTTGAATTCCTCGGACTGAATTTCCGTACCCCAGAGTATGTATGGCCTTCTGTCATAACATCCAAGCTATTAACAGCAGTTGTCAAGTGTATCCACTGTTGTCAACACCATTGCATACAAAGCCATTGCACTCGATTTTGAGCTGTGGTCTAAAACAAATACCGATATCCAACAGGCTTATCTTGAGCATTTCGCCTTCATGTTGCGTTCCAGCCGATATAGAAAGTTCAACGTCAAGATGCGATTATCGAAGCTCGGCATCGTGCGCAAGTTGCTATTTGCCATTCAGGCAGGCTGGTACCCACAAGAATCTATACCACTCGTCATCAACACGCTGGTGCTTGTTGCGCAATCGTCATTTACAGCGGAGGTCATCAGGCCAATTGTCTCTTACATAGCTGCCAGCCTTGCTGAAGGTGAGTTTACATCCCCTCTTCATCCAGCGACATCGTCTTCATTATCGCCTGTACTATCAACGTCCCGTACAGACTCGTTACGACCCGCTGGCCGAGATAATGCCGAACAAATCCTAGAAGCCCTTGTTTCTGTGTTGCGCAATCCTTCGCTGTTCTCTAAGCTTGCTGATACACTTCCGATGCCCCGAATTTGTTTACTGGTGCTTGGTACCCATCCTTCGTCACATATCGCCTGTCAGGTGCTTGCGATGCTAGGTCTGAGCCTGAATGCATCTATATCATCTAGTCGAAACTTTGAATTGGCCGGTGGTTGGGGGATCCTCAAGAATGTGTTACCTCGCGTCTGGGACCGCAGCGTGCATGATGCAGCTTTAGACCTTCTGCCTGGGCGCACAAGTGATGATTCTGGGTCCTCTAAAATGTTGTCCGTCTTTCTCTTTGCATTGTATCAAGGACTGTCAGCTGGAAATAACAATATTGAACCGGGTGAAGGTGTGCACATTTGTCTGCTGTGATGGTATTCTATTTCACTCTTCGCACAGCTCCTTCAAAAGATGCGATCATCTGGATCCTCGATGACTTGTCCAAACTGCATGAATCGAGCTCATCCTTCCGTCACGTTTTCAGATCCATCACCACTGCTCAGCTGCTTGTGGATTCTCTCAGTATATTCCCTCCGCAGCCTGCGGGGGCTCTGACTCTGGACGCCAAAATATCCGACAAGCTAATGCACTTCGGGTCACTTGTAGCGATGAGTGGGCACATATCTACGTCTCAAAAACAACAGGTATGTCCCCACCTGTGTTGCGTTTCGACGCCTCTAAGAGTATATGCGCAGATTCTTGACGTCGTTCACCCTGATGGTCAACCACGAAGACGACCCAATACCGTCGACACTTCTGGATCAACACTTGCTCTTGTTCAAGCAGATTCTATCCGGAAAACGTCGGCTCGTATGGAAGAATGGCGAAAAACGATTCTTGGTTCGGAGCGCGTGCTCTTCAGGAAAACTCTACTAGACTTGTACCTAAATGTCCATTACTACGCTTCGCGTGTACTAACTATTGATACAGGTCGGAAAAGCGACGTAGAACTGCAAGTTTTGAAGGGAGCATTTCTGCAGCAACAACCGAGCGTGATATTTGGCAGCATACAGCTCCCAAATGCACATGGAAATTGGATGAGACTGAGGGACCGCATAGAGTCAGGTCAGCGTGATTTTTATTGCCTGATGCAAGTTAATGACATCAATCAGGAACAAAATGGAGAGCCAGTTGGAGTTGCTTGTACAGGACTCGAGATCTACTGACAATGGAGATGCTTTATCAGCTCTCAACTCAGATGCATTGTCGGTGTCACAATCAGAGCTCGCTTCCTCGAATACTGTGTCTGCTGTATCCTGGGCAGATGATGATGGTTCTTCCTTACTTTACTCGGGATCTTATCAATACTGACCGAAATATCTTCAGGTAATCAGCTCACCGAAGAGATTATTGAGGACAAGCTCAGGAGAGTGAGGCATCAACTCGAGCCTGGAGACGTTATTGAGGCTGTGAGCACCGTCTGCCGAATCGCTGGCGTTGATTCTTTTCGTAAGTGGGCTATGCTGCTGCCATGCTTAATAGTTGTCTCACTCACCGATTTGTAGCTGGCTTGCTGATCTTTGGGCGCACGCATGTGTACATGTTGGAGGGCCTTGTAGAGAATGGTGAGGGTGAGGTCATCGACGCAAGTAGTGTGCCGGAAGGAATGTTTCTTATATCCGGAAGTACGGCGGACCTTCGGAACCCGCAACGGGCTCAGCGATGGTGGGTGTTTTTATGTTCTAATTGTGCGACACTAAATCTTTCCGTGACGTAGGTCACTGGATCAAGTATCGGGGTTCTCTGACAGGATGTTCCTTTTCCAGGACGTAGGGTAAGTCCCACCACCCACCATGTGGCGTTTGTCGCTTTACTTCCGGTTCAGGTTGGAGATCTTCTTCAAAGATAGCCGCACGTTACTGGTCGTTTTCCTTGATAGATCACGCCGCCAAGTAGCTTCCAAAATGCTCTCATCCACCGCTTTAAAAATGATGACACCAGAGCCTAGCAACATGCACCATGGGTCTATTATGAGCAGGTCGCTCCTGTCAAGTCGATCATCCGCCAGTGCAGTGGAGAAAGAACTCCAATTAGCACTCCATCGGTGGCAGAATAGAGAGCTAAGCAATGTGTGTGATATTAACATTTTTTATGCCGACACTCACTCTAGGGTAGTTTGGTTATTTGAGTGTTCTCAATCAGCTTTCGGGGCGTACTCCAAACGATGCGACTCAATATCCCATTTTCCGTCAGTAATTTTGACTCCTTTTTCACAAGGAAGCTCATGGTCGCTTTTAGCTTGGGTTCTTAACGACTATGTTTCCGAGGTGTTGGATCTTTCATCCCCTGATGTATTTAGAGAGTGCGTTCACGTTAATATGGAGTTCATAAACTCCAAGTTGACGCAATGATTTAGCCTCACGAAGCCCATGGGAGCTTTGACAGCTGAACGTCGTGGGACCGCACAATCTCGCTATATTAACTTGGCCAGTGTTGACGAAGAGCCATTCCACTACGGAACACACTTCAGCTCGTAAGTACTTTTCGTTTACTCATACCGCCTCATTTAACACCAGGTGTAGGTCAATGATCGTTTGCCACTTCAATATTCGCATGCAACCGTTTACCAATATGTTCAAGACGTTGCAGGTATGTTATTTTCTGGTCTGGGATAACATTCATTTATCCTCCAGGGAGGAGACTGGGATATACCCGACAGGCTTTTCAGGTCGGTATCCAGCTTCTTCCAGGATGCAGGGCAATGTGTAATGGTCTTTTATTCAGCGATATCGGAAGAGCATACTCCTCAGCATCGCAGGACGTTAGAGGGGATGTGCGTGAATTGATACCTGAGTTCTTCGTTTGTCCGGAGTAAGTCCTCCGATTACCTAGTACCTTCCGATTTGACAATGGTTGCCGGCTCCAGATTCCTTGAGAACTCGTCAAACCTCGACTTTGGCATCTCTTCAGTGACTAAAGAAAGGATCAACAATGTTAAGCTACCTCCGTGGGCAAAAGGAGACCCGCTCTTGTTCATCACAATGCATCGACGTGTAAGTTTCGCAATCAAATATCATTATCTGTTTCGATGACCTCGTTTCCGTGTGTAAATAGGCGCTTGAAAGCCGCTACGTCAGTGAGAATCTTCCTGCTTGGATAGACCTTATCTGGGGATGCAAACAACGAGATGTGGATTCTGTGAATGTTTTTCATCCTCTCAGTTATGAAGGCGCCATTGGTATGGTTTCTCTTTTGGATTCGCTGTTCATTCATGGGCATGTATAGATCTGGACAATATTACCAATGACCTTGAGCGTCAGGCTACTGTCGGAATCATTCACAACTGTGCGTTGACATCTGCTCGAGTTATCTGAAATAGACTCATACAGTAGCATTTACAGTCGGGCAGACCCCCAAGAAGCTCTTCACCTCGTCACATCCACCGCGCAACCTAGAGGGGCTCCTGAGTCTCCCTCTCACCACAACCCGTGGTGTCCCTGAGGATGCCCTTGCCTTGACAAGAGATCAGAAGCCTTTTAAGGGTAAGTATTCTAATAGCCTTCCACTTCTATGCAGGGTCTTAGCTGTTCAAACGCAGTTGTGCTAGATTGCGCTGTTTCGACTATTTCCATTGACCACTCTGATGGAAAAGGCGGCGGTGTGCGTCCGTTGCCTTCGGGAGTAGCTGAGCTCCCTTCGCCCGGTCATGGACAAATCGAGTGGAGGCGAGATATGGATGATGGTTCACTACGGCTGGTAAACCATGGCAAAGTACTCAATTATCAGTTAACGAGGATGCAACTAATGTAGTCCTCGCAGGTTACGCAAATTATTGAGCATGTAACACCCACTTGCGCTGCTTTTGCGGACCCGGACACTCTAGTAACTGGTTCTGGTGATAATATCGTGCGTGTTTGGCGCGTCAACTACAGTCAAGCGGCGCCTTTAGGTCTTGTGGGATCTTCGACACTGTACCGCAAACATGCATCTTCAACGTTGTCCATGACACACCTTCTCAGAGGACACAGTCAGCGCGTGACATGCATTGCAACGTCGCGCGCCTGGTCTGCCATCGTGAGTGGCAGCGAGGACGGGAGTGCAATCATCTGGGACTTGAACAGAGGGTCTTACCGGCACACAATCTGGCACGGTGATGAAAGCTCAAGACCAGAAGTGTATATTACTGCCATCAACGAGTCGACGGTATGTGCGCTCAACGTCATCATAATCCAACTGACAAACTCTCCTTCGTAGGGATATATCGCCACCTGCTCTGCTTCTCATTTAATGCTGCACACACTCAATGCGAGACAAATCGCTAGACTCGACACCATTGGAACACCAATTACATCTCTCGCCTTCCATGAACGTGAATACTCACATTTGGGCATCCTTGCCACGGGTCACAGTGATGGTTCCATCACACTATGGACATGGAATGCAGACGGTACTCCAGCCGGAATGCAAGCGCAATGGGAGTTTGTTGAAGTTCGAAGGATGGAATCTGGGAAAGGCGTATCGGATGTTGGTTTGGGATCTGTTACCGCGCTCAAGTTCATTGGGTATGCGGTCAATTCATGCGTCAAGAGAGCATACTGACGGAGGTTTCATAGTGAACGCATTTGCGCCGGTTACGTTTCTGGACTGACCTACATGTGGAGCATTCCCAGTTAATGACAAAGTATATGACCGTCCTTTCAACACTGACCCAGAGATAATACAGTAAGTTTAGGATCAGCGTACTGGCAAGTTGAGCCCTCAGGGGACGAATGTCTATAACTAGACTTTGAGTGGTAGCTGGTGGTTGAAGCAGCTCATGAGGCCATAGGACATCAGGATCACTCCAGTGATTCTATCATGTCAGTGGTTATAAAGGCATAGCTCATGACATCTGGCTGCCCATGCTGCGCGAGAGGAATCATCCGCAGTTCCGAACGAACAACGATACTCCACACACTTTCTCACTTGTTCTGTTCAGTGAACCGATCGTGGTTTACAATGCCAATGTTTTTGTCGAAGTAAGACCTGGGATACTATAAACTGCGGACGTCCTATGCCCTATGCTCCAGGCCTCTAACACCTTGTGTACATGAAGAACGAGTCGTCAAACAGGTCCTCCAAGGTAGAATGTATATGACGGACAGCGCTCCATGTAGAGCGCGTACGATTCATGTAAGATGAAATGTAATCCCCTGTGGAACTTCCCCACTTCATACTCCTCTAGAAGCAATGCCTTATAGCGAAATGGATTGTAGTAGCAACCGAAAGAAACGGACGTGAAGTGCACTAGAGAACCTATGAAGACGATAAAAGTGCGATGTTTTGGCTGATATGTTTCTTCACCATCAAGTTGTATCCTATCGCTTCTTGGACCGCTACCAAGTGGCACCCTGACTAGGACCCCAGAAACTAGTCATCAACACTGAGTACTACTGTACAACAGTATTGAAACCACGCCTGACAGCGCCAATCACGAGGCAACATCTAGGATGTTACCTGTGAGTGAACAGAGCGGCATAGAATATATCACAATTGACTTGGACATTGGCAGATGGAGAGAGGCTGGAGTTGATTCACGGGACGGGTCAAGAAATCATGCGGCAAGCATGGATGCCTGATCACGGAAACCATCTTATTGGCTAAGGAGGCATACCATGCAATAGTATTTGTTATCAATGGGACAAATTGAAGAGCCATGTTGTCCACATCAAATACACGCTCTTCGAGAATAGATTTCAACCCGTTTGAGTCACCAGATGAAGTTGTCATCAGTCAATGTTTTGAGATATCAAGGTTGTTGTGAGAAATGCTGTATCGCGCTGCTTTCCACCTTCAGATTGTTGATATCGAACGCCTTGAGAGCATCAGGTGGAAGGGAAGTGTGAACTGATGAATTGTCGAAGCGACTGACAAGCGGCGGTATTGATTTCATCACGAAGCTGCATTGCATATTAGACCCGTTCCTCAGTCCTGGCGATGCTGGTGATATGGGCGGCACTTGATGTCGAAGTCCTGTAAGGTTTCTTGGTCGCTTTTTCGGATGGCTGCTAACTATGGTGTGTTAGATAGCAAGGTTTCCACTGTATAGTCCACAGCGTATGGTGACGGATTTGAATTTTCGGGAAATTTTGCCTATATTTTCCCCTCAAAATGTCAATTGTTTTACAGAAAACCGGATTCCCGATATTTCCCACCGTGTTGGCTGTGCTAGAAAGTCGATCAAAAGAGTTTCGGCAATTGAAATTCACCGTCGCGCGTAGCGGGTTCTTCCGTTGTACATCACGATTTCTAGTATCCGAAAATTTCCCCACTATGTAGGTTTTTTGGTGCGCCACATGGGGTCATTATATACTTCTATATAATTATACGTTTGCTAGAAGTTTGAGTGTTTTTAAACGCATTTCGAAGAGGCCCCTCAGGCTGAACAGGAGCCAGCCTCTCAGCGCCATGAACATGGCGGTGGCAGCTGCCAGTGCTTCGATCCTGGCTAGCCAGTAGCGCACCACTGGAACTTCAAACACTGCGGTGCTCCGGCTTTCTATATAATCTGTCAGATTGAGCTTATTTTCAACTCCGCCGTGAAAGTGATTTTGTTAGCCTTCGCGAGCCCCTGAAGTTATGCTTGTCAAGTTTCCTTCTAGCATGACTTGATCAGATGCTATCCTTGCCGCCCATATCGGCAATGTACACCATCATTATTAACTGAAACGGTTGAATGTTCGCTTTCGTGCATGAAATGTTCTTCCTATGATAATGCAGCGGATCGCGTTGGAGTGGAAGTTACATATGATCTTGGCATAAGTAGATTCGCAAGCATAATCATGATGCACTGCTTACGGCTCCACCATTCATGGCTATAAGATTAAAGGTTCGCTCTGTTATCATAATCATCCTTTTTATTTTGCGATTCGTTTGTCACTGATGATGAGTACAACGTGAGGTTTTTATATTGAAATCTAGAATTTATTAACTTTGATTTAGCCAAGTGCAGTTTTGCATGCAGTATTCTAGCATCGGTGGGTCGCACTTCTAAGCACCGTTTCACAAGAGATGACTATATTTCAGCACTCCTCTACTATGACTACTGCCTCACCTTCCCGGCGGAGGTGAAATATATCTGGAGCAGAAAATTCACACTCGGTACAATCCTTTATATCTGCTGTCGCTATGCTCTGCTCGCGAATTTGCTTTACCTATTTGCTATATCCAAGGTTATCAACAAGGTAATTTTTCAGTCACCCAGCAGCGTGTCCAATGGCTGACTGGCAATCAGTATGAGCTTTGCACATCCTCATTATGCCACTTTGCTCACCCGTTACAGCTGCGATGGCTTGTATACCGTCATAGCATATCTCAGTGTTGCGGGACGGTTTTCTGTCCTTGGTTCGTAGCAATTGTTGCCTTGGTTTCTCAATTCGAAGTTCACAACGTGTCTTAGCCATTTTCACAGCTCGAACTTGGGCAACGTGCGGCAGAAGCAGGATCGTTCTTTTCGGCTTTGGTGCTCTTGCCGTTATATGCATCGCAAGTGACTTTGTAGGTTCCCTGCTTATGCGCTTCTATCAACTCGTTTACAAATATGCATAATAGTGGCACGTATCAGGCGTTAGATGTTCAGGAACAACACCGCCAGATATTCAGCTGTAAGCGTTCTCCTTTCGTTCGAGGAAGAATCGAAGGACTAAATAATAACATACAGAGGCAAACTAAACTCTGTTTCGTGGTATGTAATATACGGCTAATATTATGCGCTTAGCAAACAAATTACTGTCGATTCTTGTGTGCGCCTTTGAATTCATAGGAACGGCGCTTAGTGTCTATCGATGCCTCAAGGCGATGCGGACGCAGCGGAAGCTCATCCGATGTGACAATAGTATCATGTACATCATGTTGCGAGAAGGTTCGTTTATGATCATTTGTTGAGAAAAATCATTCTCAAGTTACCGTCAGGTCTTATCTATTTCTGGTGAACCACACACATATTCTGGTGACAGGCTTTGGCTGACTGGTCCGGCCCCAGCGGGGTCTTTGTCTTCACGCTTCCAGCTGCTATTTTAAATTTTGTAAGCATTTATCAATGCATTGTGTAATTCTCACTGTCCTACCCATCTAGGTGGAGCCTGTGAGTAGAACAAAAGTGCCATATAGATTGTATTTGATTAACCGACTTTCAGAGCGGCTTCTTGAGCCGACTTCTAAATGCATTAACGCTTCCGTACGAGAATACTATCCATTTGCTACCGTCTTCGGAGCTAATAATCTACAGAGTCTCCGGGATACTCTCTGCTCGCCTTATCCTCAGTCTCCGCGGGTGGTCTGACCGACCTCTGTTGGAAGTAGAATCGTTCACTATTACTGGCACGATGCTGGCATAATGCAACTTAGACTACATACTGTCTTGTATCCTTACCAGTTTACGACGGATTGACTCTGGTAAGCAGAGGCTAACGGCGGCGAAGAGATCGCGTTAGAAAAGGCTAGAAGGATAATATATATATCAGTCTCTAATTGAAAGGACTCGAGTCGAAGTACAATGTACCTAGAAGGATAATATATCTACTTGCTCGTTAGCATATGTTAAAGTAAAGGAAGAATTTTCGGCTCACATCTCAGTCTCTAATTCAAAGGACCGAGGTGCTTGAAAGATTGAGCTCGTTCTTTATAGTATTCTGTCGTAGAAAGGTAAATTTTCGTAGCGTAGGAAATGACAGATCAATATAAGTAAGACGTCGGCTGAGGCACGACGGTTGCGCATGCTGCGCGAGGGGAATGAAACGCCTGACACGTGCACAACATCTACTGGTTCTGCTCAGTGAATCGGTCGTGGTTTACAATGCCAGTGTTTTTGTCGAAGTAGGATCCGGGATACTGTAAACTACGGACGTCCTGTGCCCTACGCTTCAAGACCCTAATATTTGTGTACATGAAGAGCGAGTCGTCAAACGGGTCCTCCAAGGCAGAATGTATGTGACAGACAGCGCTCCATGTAGGGCTCGTATGATTCATTTACGATGAAATATGATCTCCTGTGGAACTTCCCCGTCTCATACTCCTCCAGAAGCAATGCCTTGTAGCGAAATGGATTCAAGTGGCGAGTGAAGGAAACGGACCTGTACTGCACCAGAGAGCCTATGAAGACGATAAAAGTGCCATGTTTTGGCTGATAGGTTTCTTCATCACCAAGTTGTATCCTCCATATGGCGCCGTCTGCTGCAATGACCTGCAGTTGTCCAGCGACATCGAGTGGGAGCTTGTTGTCGTACAAGGTAGGATCATCCTTCTGTTGACCTGTTGGGACCAAAAGTGCAGCAGGGCTGGAAAAAGTGAAATTTCCGGCATCGTCCATCGTCCCCCTTGGAACACCATCCAACCATCCCTCTCCAACCCATGGCATTAACTCCACGACAGGACGGTCCCCGTCTTTGGTGGGCAACATCGCTTGGCCTGCCACAGACACGCGCGGAAACTCTGGAAATGCAGAGAGCCCTTTTGCTGGAGGAAGACTAATGGAAGGAGCGAGCCAATTCGCTCTTCCTCCCTTCCGTAATATCTCTTTGGCAAGGGCGATAGTTGCACTTCGTCTGTCTCCTTTTTCGAAGGAACGGGGATCGAGCGTTACTCCGAACAAGCCCATGATACTAAGGACCGTGTCGACAGGGAATGATGATGTACGCATGAGCGAGCATCGCCATACTGCTTGTGCACTCGCTTCCGAGTGTATCCCCTCTGCATCTAAAACAGCCAGAAGCGCACTCACGTGGGGGTCCCTTCCGCGACCAAGGAGTTTGAATGAAAAAGACCGAAAACTCTTCCGCTTGGTTGTAAGCTCATAGAGGCTCCCGATACTGACTTCAAGGGCATGTTTAAGGGAACATGTGGCCGACTGGCCTTCGATGACTTCGGTATACCCGAAACCCGCGCTAGCGCTTGACATGGACAGCGGCTTCCCATATTTCCAAGCATACAAAATCATTACATTCGATTGTGCCATGACTTCTTGGAGGGTCCATGAACGACGCATCCAACTCGTGTCTTCATCGCACTCCGCGAGCCTGCGCACTCCTCCGGGTAGGACGACGCACAATGTACAAGACTTGTAGATATTGAACATTTGGCGGATCTGCCAAGCCTTGTCATCGCGGTCGTTCTGCAGGATGCAGAGTCTGTCAAGCCAAATGTAGTCCGATTTATTCTGGATGGCAACAGTACACGCATGCTTGAGGACATCGATGCTGATCGGATCGCCATCTTCGGCACCCTTGACAGTGAATGCGCCGTATTCAATATCATCGGCGTGGCTGGGATCAACACCTAAGCCCTTCCAGACGTACGATATGGCTGTGTATGGAACGGAAGGGAAATCGGAGAACTCGTGGATTGCGAGGACGCCATCATTTAGAAATCGTCCACAGTCGAGAAGTCGAATTCGGCATGAGGTAGCAGATGGGGCAACGTCTAGGATGGTACCTGTGAGTGAACATAATGGTATAGAATATATGACAGTTGACTTGGACATGGCAGATGGAGAGAGGCTGGAGTTGATTCACGGGGTGGGTCAAGAAATCATGCAACGAGGCAAAGATTGCTCAACGTCGTGGCAGGCGCCCCAAATCACGATATACCATATGCATCAATATTGATCTTTTTCGTGCCAAGACACGGGTTAGACCCGTAACTGGTCTGACTACGAACATATTCGGGTTCCTAGAAGTCTCAACAGCACTATGATATTTGTTCGTTCTGCTTCATTTGTGGCCTGGTGACTTTGGGTACTTCCGAGGTTAGTGTTCGATCCACTCATCCGATGGTGCGATCATCGGACAATCAAGGATTCAAGGTGCGCCTGACTGAGAAATTCTGACCTTCTACAGGATGCTGGTCATCCAGGTGAAGCTTCCTTGGAATCAGGATTGAGGCTGATTAAAATGATAACAACATTGTTAGTTGAAGTCACGGTGCTTCTGCTTCCGCGGAACTAATATTATATAATTCAAAATTTCGACTATTATAAAAAATAAATAATAATTCAGATACCTATTAGACGGAGACCTCGTGGAGACCGATGCCATAGATGTTGGGCGCTCTCGTGAGATGCTGGCCTCGTGTGCATTGTAAGCTTTAAAATTTTTGATGCCCCCTTCACCAACGAAATTTTGGCCTCGGCAGTCGCAGTCTTTTGACTCTCTCAAATCGCAATGGCAGAATCCCAAAGACATACTCTCCATTCTCAGTATCATCGGCGGCGATGTTGTGCAACGCGCAATTGCGCAGCTCGCTGGCAGCGGCCCATTTTACTTCACCCCCGTTGCCTTTTCATTTGGCTGGGTCGCTTACTCTTTTAGTGTCTTGCTCTCGGCTGTTGGCGAGGGCCGTCTTATGCCCCCTTCAGACTGTCCATCCATTGTTGTAAATGCGAAGAGCGGATACGTTCGCGCCAACAACTCCTGGCCTCTTGGACGGCTCCTGCGGGACCACCGGTCTCCTCATTACCAGAATCCTAAGGGTCTCACCATTTCAATATACTTCGCCTCCAAGTCCAAACCTGCTGGCATACCTGATAAAGATTGGGTATACTACAGTGGTGTCGCCACTGTCGCTGCACAAATCATCGTTTCCATCCTCCCTGCAATCCTCAATCAACAGTGGCTAGTCTTCATAATTACCACCTGCGGTATCTTACTGGCACTCCTTGGCGGCGCTCTACCCCAGTGGCGTGCGGAGAAATTCGCAGCGCGGAGGGTAGACAAGCGCGAGGTAATATGCCTTACGCGTGGAAATGGCAGCAATAGTGTCATCGTTATTGTTAGCGACGCGACGGGCATTAGGCTGGAGGATCTTGCTACTGCCCGAGTGGAACGAACCCATCTCACCACTGTCATGACTTTTATCCTCGCCACTCTTTGGATAGTTCACCTCCTTATTGTGCAGGCCTTGGACACTGATTCTTGGTTCTTGTTCGCAATTGGTGGTATTGGGATGATTCAGAATTTGATTGCCGCTGGGGCTCCACGCAGCGCAGCTGCACTTGGTTTTCACCTTGAAGGTCTTCGCGAGGTGCATGAAGACAAGGTTTTCAATGCTCTAGTAGAAGCGGAGGAACTTGAACGTGGTGTTGCGTTGTCGCTGATTCCAGTGTTTTTTCCGGGCGGTTTGAGAACTGGGGAGACAGAATGGCTGGATGCGAAGCGGGCAGAGTACGCAATTTCAGATGCAGCGGACCGTGTTCTGTAGTGGCCTGCCACAACCAGTCACTTCCAGTCATGATGAGCTGGAGACTACCTGGTGTGTCTCGCACCGAATAAATCACTTCTTTCGTGTGTTTTCTGACTTGCGCGATAACAGTCACCCTCGATGGTTGCCCCAGTACAATTATATGGAGAAGTATTGCAATATTTTAACTGCAAAAATAACCTGCTCTGTGAGCCTGATACGGCAATCATCGGATCATCATGAACTATAATCTAGTTATGGCACTGTGCAATCGATGTGGGTATGTAAGCTGAGCGCTTCGTATTGATCCAGCTCGATTCTCTTTCCTACTCGACCTGGAAAGATGGTTTCCCCTCCTCGAACCATACTCCAAGTACCATTAAAGTCACTTTCTCAGGAATGCGTGCTGGATATATCAACTTACGCCACGCCTCAGAGGTACCGTCTCATAAACTGCGATCAGTTTGTGCAGAATGAAGTGCTCTGTATCGATGAGTTCGCGGATTTTCCATCGGTTCAATATGCCGCTATGTCATACGTCTGGAAAGGAAACCCTCTTGAGCCTCCCGAAGCACAGAGTTGCCATAGGTTTTCCGTGGCGGGTGCGCTAGATGGGGACCCGATCAGCATTCATGTTCTGAGCGAAGCCTGTCTGGCTGCTGTTAAACATGGAGCAAGCTATATCTGGCTCGATCGGTTGTGTATCATGTTGTAAGTAGGCTAGACTACCGTCCGCTTAGCCGTTACACCAAAAGGCAGTGATACTGAACAGTTGCTGTTCAGTACCGCAGGTAGTATATATGCTGAATATGGGAATTCAGGTAAGCCAGTAAGCAGCATGCTTACACATGTAAACCAATCGCGAAGACAAGAACTGGCAGATCCAAAAGATGGCTGAAATGTATAAGAGGTGCGACCCATGCATCATTCTTCCCGGGGGCGTGCAGAAGCTCGTGCGGATCGATGAAGAGACCGCGTGGATTCACCGGGGGTGGACGCTGCAGGAGCTGCTCATGCCGCAACGTGCCCTCGTGCTACTCTCATGGAAGCTGGGAGCAGGTAAAGCGCCTCCATCACCAGCTTTGGTACAGCCGATTAACGCACGCTTAACAGGTACACTGATGGCTGGAAAGGCATCTGGCACCGTGAGCGAGGTCACACATAATGAATCAGCTGTGATGTCGGCAGCCGACGTTCTAAATGCCTGCGACGTAGGTTATCTCGAGTTCACCTCCCCTGACTCTTCTTCTCCACTTCTCATTCGGAGTTGCGTGTTCGGTGCCGCCTCGCCGAATTTGTATGCTGCCTCAGTTGCATTGTCAAAGGTACTGGCATCCGATCCGGACGCACATAACCATGCGATCTGGCAGAGTGCCCTCATGCGGACATCATCGCGCCCTGTCGACATGGTGTTCAGTATCATGGGTCTTTTTGATGTTATTCTCGACCCTGGCATGTTCCAAAAGGAGGACCGCATCGGTGCTACAGTTGCATTGGCGAAGGAGATACTGCGCAAAGGCGGCAGGGCAAGCTGGCTGGGCATGTCTTTCCGCCTGCCCCCGTGCAGCATGCTATGTACATTCCCGGTTTTCCCAGAGACGAGTGTGTCTGGGAAGGCGCTTGTGCGCACAAGGATGGGTTTGCGAGAGGCTGCTGAGTTTGTTGATGGGGAGTACCCTAATGAGCAAGGGCTTAGCGCTCCTTTACCGGGCGGGACCATGGATGACGATGGCTACTTCACATTCTCAGCTAGGGCGGTTTTACTCCGCCCAACAGGCGAACTGGGTCCCAAGACCCCATATGAGGTGAGCTGTTTACTATTTAGACATAGATGTAATGGGTAGAACTTCACCATGTCAGGCCATCTGTCGCGGGTTGATTACGTCAATCAACGGAGTTGTCTGGAAGATCGATGAGTATGCTAGAAGTCCCGCTCCAGTTAGGAAAACCTATGGCGTTATAATGGGCTGGTTTCAAGACTACTATCCAGGCGCTTCTCTAGGCCATGATACGCGCTATATAAAGGGGATGGTGGTCAGAGAACATGCTCACGAAAAATTTGACATTTTGACATTCTTCTCCCTGCATTCGCGCCCCAACGAGTGGGTCAAGACCGTCAAGCGCTGGCAGCACCGTCAGTTTTGTGTCGGGGGTCCTAAACCACTTGCGCACAGAGAACCTACAGGAGAGGAAACATTCGACAACAGTGCAGAATACTGCTGGTTGGAAGGGAACAATACATCTGGGAAAAGCGAGAGAGACATAGCAGCTAGGAGGGCTAGATGGGCGATGTCTCAGGTCAAAGCGGAAGACTACCTACAGCTGATGCAACGACGAAGCACGACTTGAGTACTCATGTCGTTCAACAAGTGTGGCACATAATTAGATGAATACCGTTTACCTCCTTTACATGCATTGTGCATTTGTGATGAGGAGCGCTCCAAGTGGTAAGCTCTTCAAACATGTATGTCTGATCACAGAAATCATTTTTGTTGGCTAATGAGATGTACATGTAACGGTATTTGTCATCAATTGGAAAGCACTTCGCGCCCTTCGAGAACAGTTTTCAACCCCTTTAGGTCACCAGATGCAGTTGTCATTGGTCCATGTTTTGAGATATTAAGGTTGCTGCGAGGAATGCTGTGTCGCGCTGCTTGATTGTTGATATCGAACGCCTTGAGAGCATCAGATGGGCGGCATGTGTGAACTGATGAACTCCCGAAAATGAAAAGTGCCTAACAGGTGGCGATATTGATTTCGTCTTATAGCGACGCTGAGGCACCGTCCGAGGGAAAATGCTTTTATGCACACTCTGTCATACGAAACCCACTGTTTTGGCTGTACTAGAAAAGTCGATCAAAAAATGTGATTTACAACGGAAAAGCCCGCTACGCGCCGCGCGCGCGACGGCTTCGATTGCAAGTCAGCATCTGCGAAATCTGATGTTGTTTCTCTTGCGGACAGCCGCATTCATAAAATGGTATGATCTGTTAAATAAACCGGCGGAATCCTAACTATTACTGAACACATCCAGAAAATCTTGAACAGTTTTTTGCAGCGGCGGAATTTTGCCTCGACATCTGATGGTAACGATACTTGCACCAGCCCCACACTACGCAGTCCGATAATCAAATACCAATAGGATTAAGTTCACGGTCTTCTGGCTGCATTATATGCTACTAGGCCGGCATCTGAAAGTTCAAAACTGCTCATTGAGCACTCATCGAGCGGAGTTTGTATGCAGCCGAGCGCGTAGCATCGCTTAGTGTCATTTCAATTCAGTACACGGGCGGGCCCACCAATCAGATGAGTGCGACTGAAGTCGTAAGTCTTAAGCTAAGCGTTCATTTCAGCTGTTTTGCAGATAGGCTAGTCTCCTTACAAATACGCACTAGTATACTTCTATATTTTTATAAGTTCGCTAGAAGTTTGAGTGTTTTTACGTATTTCGAGGACCCTGAACACGAACATGAATGACATAATCTGTCAGATTGAGCTTATTTTCAACTCCGCTGTTCGCGTTGAAGTGATTTTGTTTTCGCGTCCGAGCCTTCTCGAACCCTCAGTTTATGCTCGTCAAAGGGCTTCCTTCTAGCATGACTTGATAAGATGCTATCTCTGCCGCCCAGATAGGCTATGTACACCATCATGATTAGCTGAAATGGTTGAATTTTCGTTCGATTATAGATTCTTCCGGTGCTCATGTCTGCATTTAGACATCCCATTGCGTTCCAGGAGGAAATGTTCTACCCAGAACATTCCATTTGAAACACTTTAACCACTTGGCATGATGATGCGGCGGATCGCGTTGGAGTGGAAATTACATATGACCTTGGCATAAGTAGATTCGCAAGCATAATCATGATGGGCACTGCTTATGGCTCCACCATTCATGGCTATAAGATTGAAGGTTCGCTGTGTTATCATATTCATCCCTTTATTTTGCGATTCGTTTGTCACTCAAGATGAGTACAACGTGAGGTCTTTATATTGAAATCTAGAATTTATTAACTTTGATTTAGCTTCGCGCAGTTTTGCATACAGTATTCTAGCATCGGTGGGTCGCATTTTTAAGCACCGTTCCACAAGATATGACTATCTTTCAGCACTCCTCTACTATGACTACTACCTCACCTTCCCGGCGGAGGTGAAGTACATCTGGAGCAGAAAATTCACATTCAGCACAATCCTTTACATATTCTGTCGCTATGCTCTGCTCGCGAATTTGCTTTACCTATTTGCAATATCCAAGGTTATCAACAAGGTGATTTTTCAGTCACCCAACAGCATGTCCAATGGCTGACTGGCAATCAGTATGAGCGTTGCACATCTTGATTATACCACTTTGCTCACCCGTTATAGCTGCGATGGCTGGTACACCGTCATAGCGTATCTCAGTGTTGCGGGTCGGTTTTCTGTCCTTTGTTCGTGGCAATCGTTGTCTTGGCTTCTCAATTCGAAGTTCACATCGTGCCCTAGCCATTTTCACAGCTCGAACTTGGGCAACGTGCGGCAGAAGCAGGACCATTCTTTTCGGCTTGGGTGCTCTTCAAGTTATATGCGTCGCAACTGATTTTGTAGGTCTCTTTTTTATGCGCTTCTATCAACCCGTTTACAAACATGCATAATAGTGGCACGTATCAGGCGTTAGCTGTTCAGGAACAACACCGCCAGATATTCAGCTGTAAGCGTTCTCCTTTCATTCGAGGAGGAATCGAAGGACTAAATAATAACATACAGAGGCAAACTAAACTCCGTGTCGTGGTATATATATGGCTAATATCATTCATGCGTTTAGCAAACAAATTACTGTCGATTTTTGTGTGCGCCTTCGAATGCATAGGAACGGCGCTTAATGTCTATCGATGCCTCATGGCGATGCGGACGCAACGCAAGCTCACTCGATTTGACGATAGTATCATGTACTTTATGTTGCGAGAAGGTTCGTTTATGGTCATCTGTTGAGAAAGTCATTCTCAAGTTACCATCAGGTCTCATATATTTCTGGTAAACCACACACATACTCTGGCGACAGGCTTTGACTGACTGGTCCGGCCCCAGCGGGGTCTTTGTGTTTACGTTTCCAGCTGTTATTTTAAATTTTGTAAGTGTTTATCAATCTATTGTGTAATTCTCACTGACATACTCATCTAGAAGGAGCCGGTGGGTAGAACAAAGGTCCCATGTGGACTGTGTTTGATCAACTGATTTTTAGAGCGGCTTCTTGAGCCGACTTCTAAATGCATTAACACTTCCGTACGAGAATATCCATTTACTACCGTCTTCGGAGCTAATAATCTACAGAGTCTCCGGGATACTCTCTGCTCGCCTTATCCTCAGTCTCCGCGAATGGTCTGACCGAACCAGTGTCAATCTCTCTCATCGTAATGATCCTTCAGCAAATCCTCAGCAGAACGCAAGTGTCATGCTGTCTTTCCACGCAGCTACCGTTGGGCGCCTAACTAGCTCAGATGAATTCGGAGGTGATCCTATGGACAATGTTCGTCGTGATCCGAACATCATTGAGGAGGAGCGCCTGTCGGATTTACATTAGGAAAAACAGCAGTCAGCAGAGTGTCCATCTTTCTCGAACTACGATCGCGAATCAGGGTTCCGGACGAGAGAAGTTGTGAGAGAAAGTCACGGGGGAGATATATATATTTAGTGGTGTATGTTGGAATTTCGCGGCCGCGCAAATGACGAACAACAAAATGGTATAGGCGGGGAAACCTTTGCAAACGCGCAAAGGTTCCCGACTCATACATACAACTATGTATATACTAGGTAATTTTTACCTTATCGTAGAATGTAGTAAATTATTACATGATGCGAAGGTCTATGTCAGCTTACCTATAAGCGTGCGAACATGAAGTCGCGACGTCGGCTTCGAAAGATCCGATTTCTCGCCGAAATGTCTGCGAAACAGGGTATAGGGCAACATACCTCCACTCCCCCCACTAGCCCATATTTGTACAACCAACCCGTAGATGGGTCAGGAGTTGCACCCAGTTCTTAACTGGGCAGGCATTGGCCATCTGCTGGTCTGTGCGCGACTCTGGACTCCCATTTATAAGGCTTCTAAATTGTTGATAGCGTCGCTAAGTAGAACCAGAGGTACGAGCAGGGCAGCAGGGTACTGGGGCTTAATGCCCCTATAGTACTAAGCCCTCTGACGAGATCCCTTTACCGGGTCGAAATTGCTGCCTTACTGCTCGACGAGCAGGTTAACGCCTCCCCATGACAGCACCCTAACCTAGGAGAAGGTGAACTGGTGAGGGAGTACTGGCCCGGACCGAGGATAGGGAGGTGCTCAGCCTAGTACAGCCACATAGACAGAAATATATGCTCGCGGCTAGTAGCTACGCCGCTTGCTTAGATTAGAAACTTCAATTGACGACGCGCTGAAATATTGCAAGTCGGAATGTTTCGCGCGTCGTCAATTGTAAGTCAAAGATGGTATCATTACATTATGGACAGAAGTTCGAGATACGACTTAGATCTGGCTGGTCGATCTGAATGCCCAGCGCATTAGTTCGCACCTTTCCCACCAGCTAAACGAACACCCTACTACTAGTAGGTGAAAAAATGTGCCGTAAGAAAGGTGTGCTTCTACATAAGTAAATGCTGAGCGTCAAGTCACTCATCTGCTATAAACAACCGTTTCTTGACGTATGACGTCATTTCTGTGCGCCGCTGTAGATTAGCTACGGCGTGCGTAGCTGGACAGATGCGAGTGCGATAGGGGACTGGTAGACCGCCTGATAGAAAGGTATAGCGATAAGTCAAGGAGGACAGATAAGCGAGTATGACGATAATAAGGAGCGTTAGCGTTACGAATGTGGGTCAGAGTTACTTGACGGTGCGACGAGGAATAACGATTGTGTTTATTGATTGATAAAAGATGGTGAATGCGTTGCTTTGGCTGATGGAAGTATAATGGGGGCTCTAGATGATCATTCGATGGATAATAAGGACTGTACATGCGCTACTTATACTCGAGGGATGGGAAGGGTCGTCCGGGTGTGGCTAAAGCCAAAGGGCTTGATTACGATTGGTATCTGAAAGGAGCGGCGTCGTATTTGACAGTATAACGAGAGACAATATAAGAATATTGACAGGTGGACACCGGTGGCGTTACGAATGAAATAGTAGTGAGGAAGGAAAGAGTTTGACAAGTGACATGAATTGAAAGGTTAGGTACTGATGAAGGGGTCGGGTATCGTGCTTGACAGATGGTCGTGAGCGTTGTGGTTGCGGTCGGACGAGTGTCGGCATGTTCCGGTCGTAGACGATTGGTAATCCTTACACCACATAAAAGCAATCAGGGGTGACAATCTTTCTTGATATGCTCCTTTCTATCCATGACGACTCAAGCTCAGCCCGCTGCACAGGTGAGCCAATCTACTCAGTGCTTACCATGCCTTTCATACTATTTCCAACTTACATCACCTGGCGTAGAGCAATTTCAATGAACCACTATTCAAACCTATCGACTCAGACCCGGGGCATAATCTTTCAAATTACAGAATCGCCTGCCGCATTGATTCCGTATACTACAGTCAAAGCGAAGAACGTAAAGAATCGTATGGCAACGTCCTATTAGATGTCAGTTTTGATCTGACAGATGCGATGTTAAGTACGTGTTCGATAGTCTTATAGTTCAGGTCATCTCGAACGGGTGCCAGCAGGATTTGCCGATCTTCCAGTCCATGTATTAGGTGTCAACACCTTGGACACCTTACCAAATTTTGGCGAAGTAATCAATTTGCCTTCCAGACGTCAAGCTGTTAGACTTTGGCGCCTTGCGCGATCGCAAATGAACCATTATGACTTGTCATGGTTGGTAATTCTTCACTTTTATAACTTGATTGGATGATCATTTTAAAATTCAGGCAATTTTGCACCCCAGACAGCAATGCCTTCCCTCCCTCGGTGAAAATCATGTTAACTGCGGTTAAAATTGGAAGTCCTGCACCTTCCATACCTTTTTCTTTCACTGTCCAGATACGCCCCACTCTAGAAGTCGTCATTAAACGGAGGTCGTGGTGGCGTCTCTGGACAAATACGTTCCGACCTGAAAAGGGCCATCGTGGCTGGGGTTGTGACATCGAGACAGATTATTTTCCTCACATAGCAAAGAACATTGTGGCTGAGTATCAGAAACCAGCGAAAGAAAGGCGGTTATCACGGTGTGTGGGTCTGCGTACAGCGATGATTTCATATTTCAAATAGTGATGTGCCGGGCCCGGCTTGCGATCTCGAAGAAGTAGGCGGGCTTGTCTTTTTCGCCTGTATTGGGCACACTTTATACTCTACCTGCTCCCTCGCCAACCTCCATTAATATATGAATGTGAATGCTCGTTGCTTCTCTCCCCTAACTGTCACCTAGTTTTTTTTTATTTGTCTTTTTTTTCGTTCTTGGATTCCTCCGCTTTCCGTGTCGTGTTGTGCATGTGTACATATGCCACAGTGTTGGAAATTGCGAACTTGCGTAGTCAATCAGCTTACTTAATCGTATGGTACGGTAGTACGCATGTTTTTCGCACTAGTAAATTGAGCCTTTCGCCCGTCGTCGTCGCGCGCGCTCGCCATTTTTCCACAACAGGAACCAACATACGTATGTACTTGCCCGTCGAAGACTTACTACTGCTTTTAACTTTTTTTTGTAAAAATGAAGATGAAATGAATGGAATTTATAAAATATTCTAGACATGTGTAAGATCGATTTCCAAATTTCCAGAATCCACAGGACTTCACCTGTCACATGTCATCACTAGTGTCACTATCGATTTAATTTTTTCCAAAACGATCAGCAGAACAGCAACACGTTTCACTTTCAAGTTGCATGTAAATACTTAACGTGTGAGTAAGTCAGCATTTGGCAATGGCTCGACCTCAAAGGCTCCCTAATAGCGTTCATTCTAGAGTCTACCATAATAGCTCAATTAATTGAGAACGTAGTTTAGTCGGACGTACGCCCACATAAATAGGTACACGATATCTGTGTCTCGATTGAATAGGAATGCTGATGTCCATTTCAAAGGGCTTCGCATTGATCACTGGCAGTGCCCAAGGGATTGGGCGCAGCATCGCTCTGCGGCTGGCACATGATGGCTTTGATATCGCTCTCAACGACGTGCCCAAAAAGGGGACTCAGTTGGAATTGCTGGCAACTGAAATCGAAAGTCTGGGGAGACAGGTCTGCGTTGTTCCCGCTGACGTGTCGATCAATGAACAAGCCAAAGAGATGATCGAAAGTGCTGTGACCAAACTTGGTGGATTGGACGTCGTAAGTCTCTTCGCTTATCTTATCAGATGTATCGCATCCCCTGAATTTTCTACGCGCAGATGGTTGCTAATGCTGGAGTGACAGGGGAAATCTCTTCGCTCGTATCCTGTATGGTTTAAGCCAAGTTACTGGGTGCTGTTTTCTCATATCATCCACTTGCTAGCGACTTTGGAGTCCTGGGACCACACATTTTCAGTAAACGCCCGTGGATTTTACCTCTGTTACAAATATGCTGCTATGCAGATGATCAAACAGGGATGTGGTGGTCGAATAATCGGTGCAAGCTCAATCGCGGGCAAAATGGGTGCGCCATGTAAATGTACACGACTAGTTTTTGTCCAAACCACCATATACAGGTCATCCCGGCTTTTGCTCCTATACAGCGAGCAAGTTCGCTATTCGAGGGCTCACTCAAGTCGCAGGTGATTGTTATTGTTCAAATATTTCTACGGGCCGCCCGTTGACGTAGATCGCTGACAGCTCTTGAGCTCGGCAAGTACGGTATTACTGTGAATGCATATGCTCCTAGCGGGATAGACACTCCCATGTGTAAGGTTCAAGAAGCGTTTATTTCATAGCTGACTCCTAGATAGCGAAGGACCTGATGCATCAGTTTGGGGACATGAAGCTTCCTGTTGAATCTGACACGCTTAAATGGCTTGCAACAGTGAGTATATTGTGCTTCCGAACCCCACCCACGTTCTAGAAGATTAAATGCTCATTATGAAATTCGATGAGATGTATGGGAATGTTCCAATCAAATGCGCTGGACAGCCAGAAGATGTAGCTAGCATCGTAAGCTATATCGCATCGAAGGAAGCACACTTTATTACTGGTGGGCTCACATGTTCATCTAGTAGTCTATCTTTTTCGAATAACATATGTTTTCTCTAGGGCAATGTGTAGGTCAAATTGGTTTGTTACACACAAATAGTCTTATTTGTTCTCCCAGATTTCCGTCGACGGGGGAGCCTGCATGTCTTAAAGAGCCTCTGAGCTATTGTACTCTTATCCCTCTTGGTGTCAAGTTTGTCAGAGACTATACTCGGTAGTAATACCGTAGTATACAGCATTGTGGTTCTATCTCTAAATGAACTTATCAGGTTAGGTTGCGGGACAATCCTGGAGCGTAGCTAGGAGCGCTGGATGGTGGTCCATGCGCCGTGAGGCATAGAGACATGTCAGTAGAATCTCGAGAAAAATTATAAGTAGTTCATGCTTGTCGAAGACTGGATGCTCTTCTCGAGGTTAAGTAACCATTCAACACATAGACGACTAATACCTTCCGTTTGCCACTAAGATCTGCCCACAGACGGGATGATAAAGAGATTACTTGAATCAGACGTCGGTGGGGTACCCAGTTCCGGCCGAAATTGGAAGTCTAGAAAGACAAGTCTACAATGTCCCAGCTGACGTATCCGACAACGAACAAGTCAATGAGATGGTCGATAGTGCTGTTACGAAACTTGGTTGATTGGGTGCCACATCTCCTGAATGTGAGTAGATGGTTGTTATTGCTGGGCGACAGCGATGTATTCGCTTTATCTTGTACAATTAAGGCTAAGTTGTCAAACGTTGTTCTCTGGTAGAGTCATGGGACTCTATAATTCGCAGAAAATGACCGGAAACATTTCCTATCTTATAAGTATGCTGCCATGCAGATGATTAAACAGGGGTGTAGTGGCCAAATCATCGGCGCAAGCTCAATCTCTGCAAAATGGGTGCGCCAGACGAGTTCGACCAGTATTTTTTAGCCAAATATCACACAGGTATTCCTAGCATGTGCCTGTACTCAGCTAGCAAGTTTACCATTTGAGGGTTGACTCAAGTCACAGGTGAGTTATGGAGTTACTCACATTGGCAGCCTCTGGTTCTGGTTTACTGCGATACGATGCAGCTGTATGTTGAGCAGTGTTGTGGCACCTTGGCCTCGAGATAAGGGGCCATATGAAAGAGGAGATCCAGATCCAGCCCATTCTCTGCTGCCACATCAGTGGTAAAGGCATCCTAGCGAGTAGATAGCTGAGGTTGTAATGAACGCGGGAGTGATGACCATAAACCAACACGTATCGTGAGGGAATCCTGACCCATTTCGTCCTTGAAATAGTAAGAATATCCGAGAGATAAAGGAGACGACGTGTTGCTTCGAACATCGGTCGCGAGAACAGGAGTCTTCTATGGTTAAACTTGAATGGCCGTGGAACAATATGTTAAGTTCGGAGTAAGTTCGAGCCTGAGGCCTGAGAGGTGGCAGGCGGAAATATTCATTCTTTCGCGACGAAAGCATTACATCCATATGTCAGGGCAGCACAGTCGTCGTAACAGAATCCAATTAGGGACGCCATTGTGCTTCGCCTTATAGATATAGCGATATACGGCTTTGATATCGATTGAAATGACGCCACAAGGGTGAGGACTGAGTTGTATGCTACTGTTAAAGGGACGAACGACGATCGTTTTACCGCAAACGTTGGTAGGGATTGTTTGAACACTCTGGCACGTGATCTCAGATTCTAGACAAAGTTGTGGATGAATTGGGCTTATGTAATCTGCATTTCATTTGTTGACTTTCAAATCTTTCCAAGATCTCGATGGTTTGCTTGAATCATGTCTATTGACGGTGAATCCCCCAGCGGAGAGTTGTCCGAGTTCGAGACACAATTTGTCCCACAGCCTAACGATGACGAGGTTCTATGGGAAGTTATAGAAATCGTCGATGAACGGGACAAGAGATATCGGGTTAGATGGGCGGGTAATGATCCAAAAACAGGGAAGCCGTGGCCATTGGACTGGATACCAAAACATGACTGCACAGCTCTCCTGGTGGAAGAGTGGAAGAGGAAAAAGGCAGAGAAGAGACGACGATCCAAGAAGACTGGTAGGTGTTATTATGCCTCAGTTCTAACACGTATCATTCCCTCTGTTAGGTGGCCGGACAGCAGCCAAGTCACGCTCTCTAACTCTATCAAAGGTCTCTACGACTTCTTCCTCCCGAAAGACGCGCTCTGTTGCACAAGACAATGCGTTGACAGACGACGACGAACCCCCACGTGCTCAGCCCTCGACCTCACAACTACAGAGCTTGAAGCGTAAACGTACATATATAGCCAAAGAATCATCGGATAGCGAGTCAGCGGAGACACCAGAGCCCCGATACCCGAAGAAGAGGAAACTCGGGCATAGAGAGGAACCTGTGAAGCAGAAGCGCAGGAATGCATCTCGCACCTCTATCGAATCAGACGCTGTTGATGCTGCTGCATCTGGCGACGTGGATGGAGAGACCATAGTAACCAAAAGTGGTCTACCTGTTAGGCAACGTCCCATTCGGGGGCCCAAGGAGGATACCCTTGATAAAAGTCGCATCACTACCATCATAGCTCCTACAGAACGCGAACGATCCGGTGGCCAAGGTCAGTCTACTGCTTTATCGAAGAAGAAGCGTCGTGACGTGACGGCGCTATCTACTGAGGAGGAGGCCGATCCAATACACAAACCAAAAAGGCCACCGGTCTCGCGATTTACTGACAGGAAGACACACTCAGGGATGGTGACCGTCGAGATCGCCGAAAAACGTTTCAAGGCTCATTTGCCAGCCGCGTCGCATGTTTCTTCACCCGTACTTTTTGATTCATCTCCCATTCCAGCCCCTCCTTTGCCACACCAGCCGAGATTGTCTCCTAGTGCACTAGCGCGACTAGAGATATTTGACTCTATGATGGGCATCAGAACAGATGGTGGCGGTATTGATGATCCTTGTGTGAATATATGCGACAATGCAAACTACGGTGCTGCAGGGGATTTCGAACCCTGCGATCCATCTCTTAATCCACCTCCCAAGTTTCCGACTCCTCCACCCACGACTACGTCGACAGCAGGACGCAAGAAACAACCTCACGACTCGTCCTTGTCTGGCATTGTCCCGGAGACAGAATCTTCACAGTCACAACCTTCACGTCCAAAATCCAGGGCGAATGGGAAGAATGCGGATACGTCAATACTGAAACCACCCTCTCGCCCTACGTCTCCTCCAGGAAGACTGCGGTCTGTGCCTCCCAGCGGTACCAGACGTGCATCCTTGTCATCCAGATCACCCTCGCCTACAGGTCATGCCGCGTCAAGCAGCGATACACCAGCTCGACCGCAGAAGTCTGCCACAAAGCCCATTCAACATATTAATCCGCAAACTTCTCATAAAGTAGTTGAACCGCTTGCTCCAGAACTTGATAACGAGCCTCCGATGAGCTCCATCGAAAGCTTTCCATCTCCGCGAAAAGATAAGGGAAAGCAACGCCTTATTACGGATGCTGACGAGCTTCAGGGGTCAAGCGACGAGGAAGCTGTCCTAGGCCACACGAATGCGGACCTGAGAGCTAGAGGAGAGGCACTGTACGAGCAGGAACTGAAGAAAAAGGAGCTTCTCCGCGTTACCGCCAAGCCACTGCCCAAGAAAACTCTCAGTGACATTGCACGATCAAGGGTTCCTCTGGTCATGACGGTTAATGGCAAGCAGTCGACAAATGGTACGCATCCATTCGTATCTAGCAAAAGAGGTCGCCAGGGAGACCTGGCAATCGTGCAGCAGATGGAAGAAGCGTACGTGGACCTCAACGGAGGGAACAGCACGACCATTGACACCTTCACGCAAAGCGAGCCCCAAGATAGAGAAGCTCAGCGTATCATTCTTCGCGAAGAGGTCGAGGAAAATACGCAAGAGGCCTTACTTGGTGGTAATCCCGCGCTCCCGGCACCTCAGGTTAATGTTGCGGATAAACCTCAGGTGCAACCACCAGAGTTTGTCATCGATGATGTAGACATGTGCGGTGACAATGATGACATTCAAGTTTGTCGGTTATCCATCATCTATCTTGTTGCCTCTCATCGCATTTCATTTAGCCATCCCCTCCTATGCCTGCTGAGCGAAGCGAAAGCAATCAGCCTTCAACCCATACAGACGATCTACATGTTGCCAGCATGATCGTCAACCCGAGTCAAGGTCAACTCCAAGAAAGGGATGACGGAGAGGTTATTATTATTGACCTCCCCAATTCACCTCCACGGAGTCCGCGGAATAATGTGCGCATTATTTACATTCCGACCGTATCTGTAGACTGACCTCCTTTTCCTTTAAAGGCGGACGCCACCATGGGACGGCTCAACCACGCCCTCTCTGCCCTTCACAAGAAGTCTGACGAGATCCAGGCGTTGCAACGTGAACTGACACTTGAGCGCGAGAAATCTTCAAAACTAGAAGACGAACTCAAAGTTAGACGGGCAGCCAACCCAACTACTCAGGAAGCCCATACATCGAGCGCTGATCCCGCAGGCGCGATGCAACCCCATCCAGCAGTCTCCGAGCTTGCCGACATGAGAGCCAAGTGGAACCAGGAGCGCGAAGCTTGGGAGGCGGACCGTCGTGAATGGAAAGAGGAAATCGCGAGATTAACCACAGAACAAGGTCGTTTGAAAGCCGATGCACACGGGCTTGATGAAGTTCGCACTTCCAGAGATGCGGATCGAGCAGCTTTCCAACTAGAACGCGAGCGATGGGAAGAAGAACGCAACAAGCTAGGTCTCCAAGACGGCACGTCTCTGACGGAGGCTCGCGGCGCTTTCGAAGCGGAGCGAGCTCAATGGGAACAAGAACAGAGCGCTATGATAGCAGAGCGTGCTGCATGGGTATCTGAACGGGAAAGTTGGGTGTTGCAACAAGCAGCAAGTACCACAGAAGACGCTTCGCGGGACGTTGATCGCGAGTTGGAGCGTGCCAAATGGCTAGCCGATCGTGTTGAATGGGCTTCTAGTAAGGAATTGTGGGAAGCCGAACGAGAGAAGTGGTCTGCGGAACGTGCCGCGATGACAGAGGCACGTGAGGCGCTCACTGAGGAAGTGGCGAGGCTGAATTCCTCGTTGGACGCCATGACTCGTTCCAAAGCTTTAGCTGAAAAGGACCGCGACTTTTTCCGTGATCAATACTCGCAGGCTTCTATGTTCGTCAGCACCACTAGAGCAGAAAATGCTGAGCTGGAGCAGAAAGCCACAATTGCCGAAGGCCAGGCCCGTGATGGAGTGGCTTTGATCAAGAGCATGTTCGAGGTAACTATGTCCTTGTTCGCTTTCCACTAAACTGACGTAGCCACAGAGTCAGATAAAGGCCCTGAAAGATGACGTTGACCGATGGAAGGGTGTTGCCACCCTTCTTCAGGAGAAAGATCGGCGGACGAATGATCTTATCAGGCGGCGTGCTGCCGAGCAACCTGAGCTTGCGGAAAGATGCCGGCAACTGGAAGATCAAGTGGACTCTTTACATGCTGAGCTAGAACGTCAAGCGTCTCTTCAATTCTCCAAACTGCAGAAACGAAAACAGAACCTGGCATTGCGTTCGATGAAACTAACATATCCTGACGTTGAACCTGGTGAAATTATAGAGGTGGTCAGTCTGCCCAATCCGGACACCAGTACTTGGACCCAGGACAGTTTAGCAGCTGATCTCAGTTCGGAGGAATCCGAGGACGATGAATATTGCTTGTATCCCTGTAAATGGAGCACCGGCGCCTCCGCTATCGACCAATGTCAGCAGGTCTTTGACTGCAAAGAGGTGAGTTTAAACCTTTATATCCATTTAGTACTATAGGTTGCTCAACGCTGGTAGGATTTGGATCGTCACATGCACGATTACCATTATCGCCATCAAATCGAGGCGATTGTTCATCCCGATTGAGTAACGATACCGGATCCTTTTCGCTGCATATAGGGGGATCTATTAAACGCATAATTTGACTAGTCGATTTGTTGCAACTTGTTTAATGCTCGCATGACATTTCCTTGCGCCCGCATCTTCCAAGAACTACTTAGCTCCGCAGGAACTAGTATTATACATCCCCCGTTCGCTGTAATTTCACCTATTATTTGTAGCTGTCTTCTGTTGTTCCCTCTAGCGCACCTCTCATACCAATACTATCATGATAACGCCCAAGCCCAAGGTTTTACTTTTTGTCTCCCTCTTTTTGACATTCGCATTCTCGGTTATTGGATGGTCAGTTGTGATCAATGCTCTCGTGAAGTAAGTTGATGGGCCGATGCTTTCATATCGTTTTACTGAATTGTAGTGCAAATTCGAAGGTCCAACGACGAAAGCTCCTATATCAAGAGCGTATTCGCCCCTGATGGCGCCGTCGTCGATATCAACTATCATGGTAATTCACTTATTAACCGCCCGATCATTGAACTTGTAGTTTGACAACTCGTCTTGAGATATATATTCCGTTTGCGCCGTCATCGCAGCAGCCTCCGCACTTCTGACAGCATTGTCCCTCGTATCAACCGCCTCGCAGATCTTCTCCATCGGGACGAAACGCCCTCATCTGCGCCTCCAGGCATGCCTCATGCTATTTGGCGCCCTGTGGCTCCTAGCAACTGTGATCGCATGCGACGTCTTCTTCGCCACTCGGTCCACCAAAGTCACAGCAACTGTTGATGGATTGACTATTTCTCAGACCACGATTCAGTCCATCGAGGAAGCGATCGGTATCTCGCCCGAGTACAAGGACAAGTCGTACCGTGCGTGATAGTAGTCGCTGCGCGTATCGGAAATTTTGTTCGCTAACTGCTTGCAAAGTGAGACTCTGCGCGGTCCTTCCCTGGTTCGCCGTCCTCTTCGCGGCACTCAGTGGGTTGTTGCTTCACCGCGCCGCTCTGAGGAACACCAGCGGCTATGCGAAGACGGAGGAAGCAGACTCGGAGAAGATGGTACAAACGTCTGAAGCGAAACAGGTTTGAGGTCTCGAATGATCAATCCTTGGAATCCAATGTACATCATCGATTTGAGATAACCTTTGTTGTAGTATAAGCGATGACTTTATGACGGAAATGAACACGATTTGTGCATCTACTGAACAATTGCAGAGTTCTATATGTCATTATCTGTCTTCTCCGAATCCTCCTCTCCATATTCGCCTTTCACGGACGGCGGAAGGTTGGATACAGGTCCATTGAACCAGTGCACGCCTCCGTATACTGGGCAATAATACCAGAAAATAGCAAGGGACATGTACGCTCCCAGAACAGCGACTGTATAGTTCATCTCTTGTGCAGTGGTGTGCGGGGTAGTGGGAAAGAAGAAAATGATGATCATGAACAGCATGAACGACACGGCAAACGCAGCTACGGGAAAGCTCTGCGCGGATCTATTGGCTTCAATGGCGCGCTGATATCAACCGACTCACCAGTTTCCCAAGATTGAATGGGCCGGGTGTGAAATTGTTCTTGAACGCAAAGCGGCAGGTGATCGGCGTGATGTAGGAGATGTATGATGCGGTGGTAGCAATCGTGAATACTGCGTCAATGGCCTGCGCACCCACGAAGGCCAGAAGCCCAATTACCATCATGAAGACGGCGCAAAACCAAACTGTATTGACTGGAGTTCCTGTGTAACGATTGATCCGGTACAAATATCGTGAAAACGGAAGGGCTCCGTCACGAGAAAATGCAAACGTCTGGCGAGAGGTGACCAAAAGACAATTTGACCCCGCCATATATCTGTTCAACGATTAGGCTATTGCGTTAGACAGCTGACACGCCAGCAGAACGTACTGGGCTACAATAATAAGACACCAGACAGCAAGGGCTCCCTTCTGCCCGAGAGAATTGTACAAGATCTGCGCCATGGGCTGGCCGATGGGGCTGCCTATGATGCCGCTGACATCAGTCCCCATGCAAAATGCAAGAGTAACGTTGATTCCTTGACAATAGAATGCCGTCAAGGTCAGAACAACTTTTTGCGTCACTCCACCTACCCCAGCCAAGGATGCCAGACACGATAATCGAATTGATCTAGCTGTGGTGAGCGGGACGATCAACCATTTTCAAGCGTCACTCACAATTGCCCACGGTATCGCCAGAGTAGCATTTGAAGCCTCCTCGCTCATATGCACACTAGAATCATAACCTCCTAGTTGGGTTAAGAATCTGATCTGATAGTTCATGGGAGAACGACCTGACCTATTGTCCAGAGAGGAGCAACGAAGCTAAAGATGAAAGCGAGCACAGACGGCCAGCCATTCACTACAACTTGTCGTAATCTACAATTGCAACTGACTGGCAGATGACACATACAATTTGTGAAACCCCCCAGCGCGAAGTTCGCAGAATTTCTGTATTCGACTGGCGTCGCTATCGGAAGCGCAACGAAGATTACGAGACAAAGGCTATCCGATAATTCAAAGCAGCAGACGAAAAGGATATAATACAATACTTACCACACATTCGTGACCATGAATAGTCTCTGCAATCTTGCCAGGACTTTTGTACCCAGGCTTACGATCACGGCTTGTGATAATATCAAAGCTGCAAATATACCGCTGCGGCAAATCATGAAGATTGTCGTGTCGGGAAGAGGAAGAACTGACTAGAGTTCCTGGTTGGTCGTTGTATATGTCTTGTTAGTGGCAATACTAATTGCCGCTGTGATTTGGTTTGCGCAAGCCCAATCTACGGAAGCTGACCACGCCATGAGAAGCAGACCGCTAAAATATGAAATCGTATTACCGGCTCCCGTGATATGCTGAATGGTATTCGCATCTGCTCATGTTAGCACGCTATCATATCGAAGGGAAAAGGATGAAACTTACAGCCAACTATCCACGACAGGAAATTACGACACCGCGGGGAAGCAAGTGAATGAGTCCAATAATATAGCTAAGATATCGCTGAGTCAATTCCAAAATAGCGGGTTCAAAGACATACGCCGCCAGAAGTAGGTGCTGCGGATGCGAGCTCTGCCATGGCCAATCCAATGCACATGATAGGAATACAAACTACCGCCCACTGGAAAGAGGAAGAGTGAGGACGTCACAAAGAAGTATTCTTGAAGGGCTTACACCCCAAACCATTGCAATAGGTCCACCATTTGGTAGGGCATAGAAAAGTACGGAACTGAATGGCTGTTTATAAGTACAGCGACGACGTCATGGCAATAATGTGGCGGCTTACGCTATAGATGGGAGCACTCCTATATACCCGAATGCAAGTCCAAATAACTGTACCACTGTTAGATCACGTTGTGGTATAATTCTGCCATGAAACCTACCTCTAGCGGAGTGATGGCCCTGCGAAGCTCCTGCTTGTATCCTAGCTTGGTTAGAATCGCCTCATCTATGGTGTGTTGCAAATGCAACTTCGAAGTTGCCCTAGTAGCCATATGACACGAGTTATAGCTTGAAGCTTGGAGGACAAACTCGAATGACCCTCATATAAATAAGGTGTCAGGATTGGCCCCATGATGCGGTCTTAAAGGGGATCAGTACAATATGAATCCCGGGCCAGGAAAGATGGAGGGCATGTGAGGAGCATGTGTAGAATCTACCGTGGACTCGCGTAGAAAATTGCACCTCAGGCAGCTGTTTTCGGCACCTATAATGACCTTTCAGGCGGGGTTTCTATGTTGTGGGAAACAGTGACTACCAATAATAGCTCGCCTTCCTATTTTACCTCCAGCATCCTGATTGCCTCGCGTGCCACTTTCTAACAATAACCCACCATCTATCAGCTATCTGGCACCCTCCAGCTTACCTCGCGCGGCCTCCAGCTTACCTCACGCGGCCTCAGTATACCTCGCACGGTACATCAACATACCTGGCTCCAGCATATCTCGCGCGCCTCCTGCATACTTCGTGCGCCTCCAGCTCGGTGCTCTTCTGCCACCTGTAAGGACTACCGATTGTCCACGACCGGAACATGCCGAGACTCGTTCCACTGCAACGGTTCACGATGTTCACGACCCGTCTGTCAAGCTTTCAAGCACGATACCCGACCCCTTCATTAGTACCTACACTTTCAATTCACGTCACTTGTTAAGCTCTTTCTTTGATCACTACTCTTTCATTCGTAATGCCACTGTCTTCCACCTGTCAACAACTCTTATATTGTCTCTTGTTATTCTGTCAAATATGTCGGAAATTTCTAAAGAAGACTGCCATAAATATTGGAACGATATTCCGACGCCTTCCATGCGTATTGTATCCGAATAGCAAGAGTACTTCCAAGCAAGCGTGTTTATTTTATGATCTTGCAACGGTACCAAGGTTATTTTGGGCGTCTTGCAAGACAACCAACACCTCCACCGCATAGGAAAGAGCGAATCACCGCACTGCTCAGTCTGCCCGGGTATGGGCGCATTCCGTAGGGCTGGCCACCGTAACCATATATTTTACGGTCACCTCACGTGTACTCACCGTACTGTAACCCTATAGCCTGGACAAAACCTCTGACGGTACGGTACGGGTCACTTCACGGTCATACGCCCCGTATCTATCGATGTAATGCACCTGTTTCATGACCACGGAGCCACCGACCGTTGTGCGCGCGCCACACATTATAAGAGAAATGTCCTTGCATTGCACACAGATGTATCACAAGATGCCATCCACGCCGTGTAGCCCTCATCCGATCGCCATAACGAATCGTCAAGAAAGTCAGCCTAAAAAGTGGTGGGTAAGTCACTCGTTGAACGTTTGATTGATTGATTGTCAACTGAGACATTGAGCGATATAACAGAATACGGACACAGTTTATGCATCTACCGCGGACATGGAGAGTTCTGCATGAGGTCCATCTCTCTTCTCCGATACCGAATCCTCTTCTCCATCTTCGTCTTCGACGGCCGGTGCTAGATTGGACACAGGTCCATTGAACCAGTGCACACCTCCGTATACTGGGCAATAATACCAAAAAATAGCAAGGGACATGTACGCTCCGAGAACAGCGGCTGTATAGTTCATCTCTTGTGCATTGGTGTGCGGAGTAGTGGGAAAGAAGAAAATGATGTTCATGAACAGCATCCACGACACGGCAAACGCAGCTACAGGAAAACTCTGCACGGGCATATTAGCTTCGATGGTGCCCTGATACCAAACGACTCACCAGTTTCCCAAGATTGAATGGGCCGGGTTTGAAATCATTCTTGAACACAAAGCGGGTGGTGATCGGCGTGATGTAGGAGATGTATGATGCGGTGATAGCAATCGTGAATATTGCGTCAATGGCCTGCGTACTCACGAAGGCCAGAAGCCCAATTACCACAATAAAGGTGGTGTCAAACCAAACTGTGTTGACTGGAGTTCCCGTGTAACGATTGATCCGGTACAAATATCGTGAAAACGGAAGGGCTCCGTCACGAGAAAATGCAAACGTCTGGCGAGAGGTGACCAAGAGAGCGTTGGACGCCACCATATATCTGTTCCACAATTAAGCTATTAATACGCTAGACGCCTGACACACCAGCAGGACGTACTGGGCTACGATAACAAGACACCAGACAGCAAGGGCTCCCTTCTGCCCGAGAGAATTATAGAAGATCTGCGCCATGGGCTGGCCGATGGGGCTACCTATGATGTCGCTGACATCAGTCCCCATGCAAAATGCAAGAGTAACGTTGATTCCTGGACAGTAAAATGCCGTCAAGGTCAGAACAACGCTTTGCGTCATTCCACATACCCCAGCCAAGGATGCCTGACGCGATAATCGAATTGATCTAGCTAGGGTAAGCGGGACGATTAGTCATTTTCAAGCGTCACTCACAATTGCCCAAGGTATCGCCAGAGCGGCATTCGAAGCTTCCTCGCTCATATGCACGCTACAATCATAACCTCCTGGTTTGGCTAAGAATGTGAACTGATAATTTATGGGAGATGGCCTGACCTATTGTCCAAAGAGGAGCAGTTAAACTAAAGATGAAAGCGAGTCCAGACGGCCAGCCATTCACTACAACCTGTGTAATCTACGATTGCAACTGGCTAGCAGATGACACATACAATTTGTGAATCCTCCCAGCGCGAACTTTGCAGAATTTCTGTATTCGACTGGCGTCGCTATCGGAAGCGCAACGATGACTATGAGGCAAAGGCTATCCGATAATTCAAAGCAGTAAACAAAAAGGATATGCAATACTTACCACGCATTCGTGAACATGTATAGTCTCTGCAATTTTGCTAGGACGTTTGTACCCAGGCTCACGATCACAGCTTGTGATAATATCAAAGCTGCAAATATACCGCTGTGGAAAATCATGAAGATTGTCATGTCGGGAAAAGGAAGAGGAAGAACTGACTAGATTTCCTGGTTGGTCGCTGCATATGTCTGATTAGTGGCAATACTAATTGCCGCTGTGATTTGGTTTGCGCAAGCCCAGTCTACGGAAGCTAACCACCACGCCATCAGAAGCAGACCAGTAAAGCAATGAAAACCATATTACCGACTCCCGTGATGTTCTGAATGGTATTCGCATCTGCTCATGTCAGCACGCCATCACATCGAAGTGCAAGGATGAGACTTACAGCCAACTATCCACGACAGTAAATTACGACATCGCGGAGAAGCAAGTGAATGAGTCCAATAATACAGCTAGATATCGCTGAGTCAATTACAAAACAGCGGGTTCGAAAACGTACACCGCCAGAAGTAGGTGCTGCGGATGCGAGCTCTGCCATGGCCAATCCAATGCACATGATAGGAATCAAGGCTATCGCCCACTGGAAAGAGGAAGAATGAGGACGTCACAAGGTACTATTCCCCACATATGACATGCTTACACCCCAAACCATTGCAACAGGGCCACCATTTGGTAAGGCATAAAAAAGTACGGAACTGAATGGCTGTTTATAAGCACAGCATTGAAGTCAACAATGTGGTGGCTTACGCTGTAGATGGAAGTACTCCTATATATCCGAATGCAACTCCAAATACCTGTGCTACTGTTAGTCACGGTGTAGTATACTCCAGTAAGTCTAACATGAAATATACCTCTAGCGGAGTGAACGCCCTGCGAAGCTCCTGCCTGTATCCTAGCTTGGTTAGAATCGCTTCATCTGCGCTGTGTTGCAAATGCAACTTCGAAGTTGCCCTAGTAGCCATATGACACGAGTTGCAGCTTAGGACAAACTCGAATGACCCTCATATAAGGTGCTACGATTGGCTCCATGAGGTCTTGACGGGGATCATCAATGAGGTACAATATCAATCCGGGAAAGATGGTAACACACCGGCGGTTTCGGAGTTTCTCCTCAGGTTAGATTTATATCCAAATGTGATTGATAAATTGGTCATTTGCACTTCAAATTTTGACATCGGAATAATAACGAATTTAGACTGGCAGCGAAATGGTAAGGTAAAATAAGGAATTTTAATGAAAATTTGGAGTCCATAAAAGTGTATAACAATATTTGAAGATTTCCGCTAGGAAAAATTAACAAGCAGATAAGATATTTTGTAATCCAATTTGTCCACTAGCAAAATACAAAATTTTCAGCTCAGAAAATTGTTCTCGCAAAATATTATATAATAACTGGCATTTTTCCATAGAAAGGGGTTCAAATTTTCCGCATGGTGAAAAATGCCTTAGAGAAAATGTGAAGTTTTAACAATGGGTAAATATAATGGGCACTCGTCGGGCGCTCGTCGGGCACTTGTCGGGCACTTGTCGGGCATTCGCTGGGTGCATTTGATAGATTCATCATAAGAGTAACTGTTTCAACATGCTCTGACAATACATGTCGCTACAATAAAATTCGGTTCAATCAGTCCCGAGCATGTTGAAACAGTTACTCTTATGATGAATCTATCAAATGCGCCCAGCGAATGCCCGACGAGCGCCCGACGAGTGCCCATTATATTTACCCATTGTTAAAACTTCACATTTTCTCCAAGGCATTTTTCACCATGCGGAAAATTTGAACCCCTTTCTATGGAAAAATGCCAGTTATTATATAATATTTTGCGAGAACAATTTTCTGAGCTGAAAATTTTGTATTTTGCTAGTGGACAAATTGGATTACAAAATATCTTATCTGCTTGTTAATTTTTCCTAGCGGAAATCTTCAAATATTGTTATACACTTTTATGGACTCCAAATTTTCATTAAAATTCCTTAT
>CAKNEV010000173.1:0-60825 GCA_930272055.1 Rhizopogon roseolus
TCGCGAAAGGAGGAATGAGGGGCAGGGAGGAAAGGGGCGCGCCAGCAGAGGAGACGGCATTCCATGACCTCACGACGAACATCGCCACTGCACAGCCTGGCGACTCAGCCAATGGCAATTATGCGAATCTGCACCGCCACCAAAACTTCTGAAAAATGAGTTACTCTCATATCATTTCCAGTATTGTTTCGAAAGTAGTGAAGGGACTTGGAATCGCCATCAATGCATTATTTACACTCGGCCTCACCTGTCTGGCATTCACTAGTGCAAATTACAGATGAAAATTATCGGTATTTACTATTAACTATATAAGCTAGTATTCACTCGGACACATCTTCCCCCATGAGCTTCGCCACCAAGTCATTGCCCTCGTGAACAGGCGTCTCATACACTGCGAATGCCGCACGCTTCCCGTCCCGCGTCTCCTCGCTCTTCCATCCCTGCTTCCTGTCCGCGAACACTGCATCACTTCAATCAAGCAACATATCCAGATCTTCATCGGACAGCACGCCCTTCTTCCCCTCAGCCGAAGCATTCGTCACGACATCGATCTGCTCCCCTTCCAGCTTCAGAAGGTCAGCAGCCAGCTCTGACATGGACTGCATGCCCGACTTTGCTGTTCCTCCTGATTGTCCAGGGAGCTTGAACTTGCTCATACCTATTACCGTCTGTTCCCGAAACACACAATCACTAATGAAATTGCGATTGTTAAACAAACGAGATTGACGTATAAATCTGGGGTCATGAAATCAGTTGACGTTGCGTAAAACATAAGGACAACTGCTAGAAGGGATTGTAGTTGGAGTCCATCTTCATAGGAAAATACATAGAATCAGCACTGTATTTCCACGAACCTTCTTTACAAGCAGAAACACAACCGACCGCTTCCATGCTCTCCGGTGTGTATTTGCGCTACTGCAGACCGTTGTTGTGAATCGGTGTTCCGACTTTGGGAAGGTGTAGGGAGATCAAAGTCTTCATCACGCCTGAAGCCACCGTCACCTTTGGGAGCACCTGCTGTAGCATTGCGCTGAAAATCATACATGAGATGTAAGACAACGATGAGAACAACCGAGCGAACCTGGTCACCCCGCGTGAGTGGAACATCGATGACAGGTGGCAATGCATGACGTGTGTGAATGGGCCACCACTTTGACAGAATGTGTAGGCGTGGTGTGCTAGCAGAGGAAGTGGTGGTAGATGCTTGGGTGATAGGCTCTGGTGTACGTTGAGACTACAAAAATGCAAAAGCGAAATTGGATTAGAGTTGCTTCAATGAAATACAGTTGAACCCACCCGAGTCGAAGTGGGAGACACGATAGGTGAGGGAGTGAATCGCAGGAAATCAAACAAATTTCCCCGACGAGGAGATTGGCGAGTGAGTGTTGCGGAGTGATGAGGAGTGCGATTTGTATCATTCCCCCAGAAGTCATCCCCCTTGCGTAAGTGTCAGGTTCAGATATGAGGAAAGAAAGAACTATACTGACATATATTTGGCTCCTGGCCTGTTCCTTAGATCGGGAAGAGAAATCCGGGACCTTACGAGACATGTGAGAGGATGAGGTTGTTCACATAAAATTAGCGTACATCTCTAGGCGAGGTTGCGCGTGCCTGATTAAGAATTGAGACTCAATGTGAAAGACAAGCTATGATGACTTACCTTGAGCTGTACATTGTCATAATACGATGCCGATTAGAGAATGTGCTTAAGAGATAGCAATATGCGCACGAACTTGATCACTAGCCTGCTTGAGAGATGCCTCTAAGCTCCATATATAAATCTTTTTGTCCAATCCAGCACAAGCAATGTATCGTCTGTCGGTGGATAGGACAACAGTAAGGACTTGATCGTCGTGTAGGAGGGGGTCTCCGACTTGCTGATTGGATTTCAGGTTCCAGATACGAACTGAATAGTCCTCTGATGCACTGATAAGGTGGCGTTCATCGAGGGAAACACAGATGGATGTAACGATGCTGGTGTGACCCCGAAGAACGAAAACCTCTTTGCCATCAATCAAATGCCATTTTCGGATCGTGTGATCCGATGATCCGGAGAAGATGTGTGCGCCGTCCTTGGACCAACACAACGAGTTCACCCAATCATCATGTCCTTTGATTTCGATGAGTAGCTTGCCATCCTTTGACCACACTCGGATGATATTACCCTGCCCGCCGGTCGCTAATTGGTCGGATTGTGGAGAGTACCTGATTGCATGCACCCAACCACCGATTTCTATCGTTGGTCCAATTTGTCGGCCAGTATCTGGGTTCCAGCGTCTCACAGTGCCGTCCATCGATCCACTCGCTATCTCCAGGCCATTGGGAGACCAATCGAGGCACCGCACTGTACGTTTATGAGCTTCCAATGGATGACCGATCACACGACCCTCCTTCACGTTCCACAGTTGTAATATGCTATGTCTGCTTCCACTCGCGGCCACTGTTCCGTCGGGGGACACTGCGATTGCCACTACCGATCCTCCATCACTGTGCCAAGGTTTTCCTACTGGCTTTCCGTCTGTTTCCCACTGGCGAATTAAACCATCTTCTGATGCGCTAATTACATTGGAACTCGTGTCCACCCAGGCAACGCTCCATATGCACTTAGAATGACCCTCGATAATACGCTCTGGCCTCAAGCTCCCAGCTGGACGTTCTGGTATTGGTTTCTTCCACGATGTGGTCCGTGTAACGTGGTTGACGAAGTAGGACCGACCCTGTGGTGAGATGTGCCATTCGCATCCTGAAACCACAAGATATCCAGGGTGATCTATATTCAACTGTAAGTACCTTCCTCGTGGTAGCATTTTCTTAGCTCACCTAGTCTCACTCCTGGTAAAGGTCGGTCCCATGAAGTCATCATCAAGTGGTCATCCTGATACCACACATCACCCCCCGCCTCTTGCAGCCTCCACTGAGGAGGGAGCGCCTCATTGCCTCCTGGTGTCTTGTTGAGTCGCCTAGCGGATATCACAACGCGATTGCTCACCTTCCCAAAGCGCATCCTGGCGTTGCTGCGCACCATATGGTGGGGGATCGATTTCGTTCATGAGTCTATCATCTACTTCTTTTCGCTTTGACGATCCAGCTGACTCTGACTCTTCGCGCATCCGATGCTGGTCGAAAGGGGTCTTCTATGCAACTTAGATGGATAGTCAATTGCAGGTTTCCAGTCCCACGGGATAGATGCTTGGAGGAGAGGAGAAACCTTAGTAATGATAGAGGTGACGAAGAGACCTGATAGACGCCCAGCTTCCCATGCTGTATATAAAGATGCCTTACTTCAACCGTGTTAATCATCCGATTAGTCAACTTAGTTCAGTCCATTCTTAGACTCTTCATTCACATCAAAGACTTTATCTGTGACGGATAGTTCAATCTTGAACAGCGAGGCATTATACAAGCCAAGTGTAATTGGCTTCAACCGCCTGTTTCTGCTTTCTAGCAAAGGAAGACAGCAATGTTTTTCTGCTGAGTATCATAGATGAAGTACCTAAATCATTTGTGTAGGTTTAACATACTAATCCAGGCAGACCCATTACGAATCAAAAGGAAGACGGTCGTTCCTTCCAATTATGCGCAGTCAAAACTTTTGAAGTAATGAGTTACTCTTAGAAGTCACGCACGATGATCTGTATCATTTCCGGTATCGTTTCGAAAGTAGTGAAGGGACTTGGAGTTGCCGTCAATGCATTATTTACACTCGGCCTCACCTCACTGTCTGGCATCTACTAGTGCAAAGTACACATGAAAATTATGGGTATTTCCTATTAACTATATATGCTAGTATTTACTCGGACACATCTTCCCCCATGAGCTTCGCCACCAAGTCATTGCCCTCGTGAACAGGCGCCTCATACACCGCGAATGCTGCACGCTTCCCGTCCCGCGTCTCCTCGCTCTTCCATCCTTGCTTCCTGTCCGCGAACACTGCATCACTTCGGTCAAGCAACATATCCAGATCTTCATCGGACAGGACGCCCTTCTTCCCCTCAGCTGAAGTATTCGTCACGACATCGATCTGTTCCCCTTCCAGCTTCAGAAGCTCAGCAGCCAGCTCTGACATGGACTGCATGCCCGACTTTGCCGTTCTTCCAGATTGTCCGGGGAGCTTGAACTTGCCTGCATAAGCAGATGGTGAGTGACTGCCAATGAGCGACAGACGCTGCTGCTGGACTTACCCTTGGCGATAACTAGGGCCTCAAGCTTCCGCTTCTCCGTCGCACGATGCATAATCCTTGTCTCGATGGTGTGCGCCGTAACGAGCCTGAATACCAAAACAGGTTTTGTCTGCCCAATACGATGCGCGCGATCCTGAGCCTGGATATCCATCTGCGGATTCCAATCTTGGTCGTAGAAGATGACCGTGTCAGCGGCTGTCAGATTGATGCCCAGCCCGCCTGCGCGAGTGCTAAGGAGGAACAGCTTTGGAGCGTCGGGGGAGTCATCTGCTTTCTGAAACTTGTTCATCTGCTCCCTGCGCTGCATCGGCCCCGACGACCCGTCAATGCGACATATCGACCAACCCTTTAATTCCGTAGCCCAATCCTGCATGAAGTTAGCACCGTGATAGATATCAAGGAGGAAAGACGAACCTCGAGAATGTCTAACATGGTGGTAAATTGACTGAACAGCAAGACCCTGTGTTTTCTTCGGAAAAGTTCTTCTAGTAGACGATCAAGGACCATCATCTTTCCGCTTGCATCTACCAGTTGCTGATCGAGTACAGGCTCTTGGGTTCCCGGTACGAGTGGCCAGTCAAACAAAAACGGATGCGAACAAACTTTACGCAGCTGCATCACAGTATTCTGGAGCTTCATGTTATTGACCTTCTTTCCTGGGTTCAACGATCAGTCACAGTAAAATACCAAGATATAGAAGACACCCACGTGTCGCAAGCTGTCGGTGTTGTCTCGCTAGCTCAGAAATGTCTTCTTTTGCTCCCTTGACTTTTGCTACTCCACCGGACTCAAGCATTTCGAAGTACTTATCATCATCCCCGTCAACATCATATTGTCTATATTTCTGCTGCCTGAGTTGCATTGGTGCGTCCACGTCAATTTCAACAACCTTCTCAATTCGCGCTCCTGCTTCTTTGGAGACGCCAAGGAGGTAGTCCCGTATCGACCCGTTCAAGATATTATCGTACAGGTCACGCTGGTGCATGCTAAGGGGGGCATACAGGACATATTCCTTCTTTGGTGGAAGTAGACCCTCGACATCCGCCTTGAGCCGCCGAAGGAGGAAAGGTTTGAGGATGCCATGAAGGGTACTGATCAACTGAGATGATTTTTCAGAAGAGAGACGAGATTGCATGGTCCCGAGGTTGAACCTGTTTTCGTTATGAGCTGGTCTACTGATGTCATAAGAACACTGATCACGGACCATTCCTGGAATGTATCCAGATCGTCAAAAATATCAGGTAGTATAAAATTCAACAAAGACCACAGCTCAGCTAAATTATTCTGTAAAGGTGAGCATACAAGAAGTTGTCCGTGCTAGAAAGAACCTTACGTGTAGTGGTGTTCCAGTCAGGATCATCCGACCGGCGCTCGGGTATTTTTTGATCTCCTGCATGAGCTTGCAGTCGAGATTTTTCAACCTGTGTCCCTCATCCACGACAATATAACCCCAATTATATGCGGCTAAGAATGTCCGGTCCTTCAGGATCATTTCGTATGTGGTGACGACGACTGGGAAAGTAGCACGAGTTTGTGGGGGAAGGGTATCATCTATGCTGGGTATACGGGTATCGTTCACATCTGATGTGTTTCCATCGTCCTCATCTGGGTCTAGCTGAAAGCTGTCGGACTCGGTCTTGCGTCTCTTGGAGGATCTACCTTTCACATTACGCTTCGGCACAGGAGCCCTACGGGTAGGTGCTTTTTTGCCCTTCCCCTTTCGACCACGCTTATTCATGACTTCCTCATGAGGCGTCGAGGTCGCTTCTGAAGCATCTGGTGGTCGCATGACAGTCCGGCGAAGGTCAGCACGCTCAGCCGGAGTGCCGTGATACATGCAAACGGGAATCTACCGAGATACCGCTCAATAGTATTCGAAGGAAGGGGGAGAAACTCTCACAGAAGGCGCAAATTTCTGGAATTCGTCGATCCAGTTATGAAGAACGCTCAAGGGGCAGACGACAAGGAAAGGTTGGTAATGACCCAGGCCGCGTAGATGTGCGTTGAATGCAATAGTTTGCAGTGTCTACGAAATATCACCGTTAGAACCGAATCCAAAAGAAACATCAGTCAATTTACCTTGCCTAGACCCATTTCGTCCGCTGATGTGTGTGAGGATTTTTGACGCGACCATTAGATAGAAGACGTACCAAGAATACCGGAAACACCATTCTTATCCAAACTAACCATCCACTCTACACCCTCTAACTGATAATCCTTCAGCTTTGCCCCAGTGACCAATGCAGGTTGAGGGAATTTCGGTCGCGGACCATTCTCTCTCTCAGTTGCACCAGAATCCTGATTCTCTTGTTTGATAGGTGCCTGCTCTTCATCTGATTCCTCCACGCGTGCGCGTTTCACACCACGCTTCGGAGCGAACTTGCGTGCGGCAGATTTAGGTTTGGAGGGTGCTGCAGCTTGCATGGCGGCTCGGAGTGCACACGCACGTTTTTCCTTATCCATCTGCTCGCCGAGCAATTGGGAGTATGTGCAAGACTTATCGAGGAGACGTTCGAGGCGAATGAATCGCTCGCGAAATTCCTGGTTTAATTGGTCAGACGCGTTCGAGTTATGGATGAAATTGTGCTACATTGTCTTCTATTGACTCTATCACCTCTGAGGACTGTGAGACAGGTGTATTAGTGCATAGAAAGGACTGTTGGGCATTAAATTGAACGCACCTCACATGTACTCTTCTCTGCCAGTTCTATACTTGGGGGAGATGAAGATGCTGCTGTGTTGGTTGAGTGAGGCGTCATTGCAAAAGCTACGGGCGAGGAGGGTGTTGAAGCCATTGTCCAGTCATTAAAATATTAAAATAAGAATGGTCCAAGTACTGGAGTGTACCGCGACTGCTTACATAAACAATAATAAGTATTGAATTACATCATTAACGCGAAAGACCCGGCCCTGAAGTCAACGCGCCTGGCCGCCGTATTCGTAATCACTTATAAAATGAATATATGACGGGTTGACCAGTGCTAAATCCCCTGGCCTTGATCGTGAGCGACTCTTATTGGCATGGATCCCATGAGGCTGAGCAGTCTGCGCTAATTGTCAATCGCTTCGTTTAGCTAGTATACAACGTGTCTGACCTAGGTGGTTTCATGCAATTCAGGCCCATCGAAGATTTGGGCAGCCGTCACTATTGAATGCCGTGGCCATCTCCCAATAGAGTCAGTCAAAACTCCTTCTTGCCGCATGTATATCCGGTCATTCTGGTGGGCCGCTTCCCCGGTGAGGCGTGGACGCAAGCTCCTCCATGAAGCCCTCGGACTGTATCTCCGGCACATTCTCGTAGTGTATACCACGCAGTCCATCGTTTCATCGATCACATTATTTCAGGGTTTAGGATGAGTTTAAGTGCATTGCAAAATACTTCAATCTTTGAGTCTCTGCCCTCCATCCCTCGTTCTTCCGCTTTTCCACATGTCAGGTCTCCCTTTCTGTCTGCATTGTCTGATTCTCCTTCCGTATGTGATAATTTGGTTTTGCTTGTCGCTCCTCATGACTGCGGAATGGCTCGTCCGGTTGGTATGACAATGCTCCTAGGAAACTGTTATGACTTTGGTGGTCCACTGACGGCCCCTCTAGTTCTTTCCTTGCTGGCGTCGCTCATTCAAACATCTATTCTTCACCAAGTTTAAACGCGAGCTAGCTCAACAACTTACTATACCTACTACCTCTCATCGTGCGTTCTTCTGCACTTCTCTATCTGGATTTTATCTGAATGACTGTTTTTTTTTTCACAATCAAGGTCTCAAAATAGCTTTGTTTCCATCTGCCGTTATCAGGGAGTCGTCAGAACATGTACGCCCATGTCATTATTGTTGTTGAGTTTACTGACTTCTCAGAAATAAGTACGAGTACATTCGACAGGGCACAGAATATACGAATGCGATTTTGCAAGAGATCAAAACTTGCAACGCCATGGTGCGTGTTCAGTAACGGTTATATCGCCATTAGTGTCCATTGATATAATCGTTAGCTCAGTCAGACTCGTAACGAGCGACACGATTTACAGAAAAAGGTAAGCATTTGAGGTGACATCTCTGCTGGCGCCGTTGCAATCCTGTCGACAGAATCCATACGATGTCGAAGCGTACCTCCAGAAAGTATCACAGTCACATGACTTACAAGAGCACGTTTGTACACCATGTATATTTTTGATGGCTGGTGTAACCGACGATGTATTAATGCAGCTGAAAGCATTGGAGAAAGACGTTGAAACCATCACGTTCTATTCCCACACGCAAGCTGTTGCAGATCTCACCGGATACCGTGGATTCGCTGATTGGGCAGAGGTGATGGTCTCCCGACTTTTGCGGTTAATATCTTATATATACTTTGGCTTACAGAAAATATCCAAAACTCATGAGTACCTTCTCGTAACTGTCACACAAGTTGCCTTTGTTGGAGCTGGTTTGACCTATGGCGCGATCTTCAGGTACGTTAATTCAACCCTTCCTGAATTCAAAAGACAATGACTGTTACCCACTTAATTTCAGTTCCTCAAGAGGCGATATTGGGCTCATGTGTTACGCGTTTGCACTATTTGACTGCGGTTTCATTGTGTCGACTGTTGCGCTCGCACTAATAAAATGGGCTTCTCAGCGACCCAAAGAAGCAATCTTCTCCTCTTCGCAATTTTGGACGCTACTACTCAACATCTTCCTATACGGTTCTGTTGCAGCTATCGGTGTTGCAATATGCTTGCTCAATATCTCTCTCTTGAAATTACACTTCTCAGTCAGCCAAACGGGTCAGATCACTGATGCTGCGTTAGAATTGGACATCAATCCTACACCAGCTGGGACCCTCGCTCTGGGATGTTTTGGGCTGGCGGTCGTCGTGACTATCACGTCCGAATTATTGTATGGTATCGCGAACGGGTGGAAGGCAATGATTAACGATTTTATTGGCCGAAATGAATGTAGCGATGGCGGAGTGAAGGGCTACTCCCTCGTATGACGGAGTTTAATTACTGATCACCGATGTGTCGCAATTTATATGTCCCATGATAGTGACTATAGTATTTAAATATATAGACAGATACTCTACATAGATCTACGGGTGGTTGTCCATGTGCCCTCTTAGCCTCCAGTGACTGATCTACTAATCATAGTCGAGATAAAGTACCTTCCACCAGCCGTCGCTACTTCCCTTTAACTTGAAGTATACATGGATTCATGCCCTATCCTAAAGGCAATGCGTTGTCCATCCCGTGGACGATAAGACGAAGACTACTCTTACGCGATCTTGATTATCAACGTCATACAGCATCCTCCCTAGCCATACTCACCAGATACTACCATCGCGGAAACTCACTTGCAAGCTTGTTCCATCCCCTTCATTGTCTTTTTGGGTCCAAGCGCAATGTAGACAAATAGCATGTCTGTTCGCTGAATAGTACTCGGAACATAGTCATGTAGATTATCCAGGGCTGAAACTACTTTAATTCATCATGATCTTCAATAAAAGGTAAACATGTACCCCAAAGCTCATCATATTTTGTATTACGGGTCAGATCGCTACTCAGAATAGCCTCTCCCAATGAGTAGCAAGGACTGGCCCCTGGCCGTATGGTATGACTAGGATGTCCATCCTCTTCTTCGTCTACGATGAGTGAATCTCCTGCGGATACGTCTGCCCACACCTCATCATCTGTTTCAGAACTGTGGTAGGAGATAGATGGCGATGGTGCTGGTGACTCCATCGATTCTGTCTCCAACAAGCTGAGTGACATCAGAGCCGCAGTAGCTCCTGTGGCCTCCCGTAGTTACCTGTAGGACTATATAGTGCTACCGTGGCTATATAGAACAATGGCAGTACTACATAGTGGTGGCTACAGATGGCTACTGGTAGCGTGCAGCAGCTACTACGCTCCTTGGTACTGTACTGGTTACAAAACCATTGAATTGACACTGAAAAGAAGACATGGATGAGCATCGAGTATATTTCACCAACACGCTCCACCACCACCTCTAGTCCTCTACAGCCTCACTCACTAGCCCGAGCTGGTACTCCCGGATGGCCGTATCGAATGCTTCATCGTCGATATGGGCTGTAGTTGGCAATGATGCGAAATCTAAGCGGGCATGGAAGTTTGTGATAATCTAATATCAACCTGTGAAAGATGCATTGTGACAGTGACATTACCAAGCTGTATCATGCACATTGCAGATTGACGCAAATTCTGTCAGAGAACTTATATGCAGCGGTGTGTCCTTCAAAGCGTCGCAATGAGTTACATAAAATGACTGCTGTCGACAGAAGAATAAGTAGCTGCTGAGAATTTAATATCTTGTAAACCACATAACGCTGACACCCATTTGAAGCACTTCTGTCTTATAGATGCCATTCCTCCCTTCCCAATTCTATCATGCAAGCAATCAAATAAGTCAATCAATTACATGTACCGTGAGCCCTCCTTCAATGAATCAAATTTTGCAAGGTCCCGATTCTGCCTTATCACTTCTTTAGACCCGCTCGAGCGGAATCCAAAGATGACCGCATTTTTGTCCTGAGCTCCCCATGCACATGTGATGCATCATGTGCGCCTCAAAATCCGGGTGACATCATCGGGCTAATTTTTTTTTATCCAACTTATCATTCTAACCGAACTTGAAGCGCGGTGTCAACGTTCCAAAGTTACATTTAATTATCGCACTATGTCCGCTCAATCCGGTTGTTTGGCACTGCCGATGGATTTACATAACACTGAACTTCCGGAACGATTGACTTCGTCAAAGAAGGTTACCTTGAAACTGCACATGACGCGACTGCATTTTTCCTGGATCTCAAGACCGGTTTGATGTATTCCAGCAAGTTGTAATTATTACCTGATCTTTACGTCATCAGCCTGCCAACACGGTGGTATGTTAGGGCCTGGGCAATGCCTGAAGCACCGATACTGTGGCGAGTATGCTGACAGAATGGATCGTGATTTAGAGCACACTCGAACTTCAGCTGAAGCACCTACAAGCGACGATGCTGCACCAGCAGGAAACAGCAAATATCATCAGCATACCGCATTCGAGAGGCAGGGGATATATCAGATTGCAGCAGACCTTATTCGAGATGTTAATGACGAAGATGCATTGAATAAGGATATTTCCGCCGCGGAAATGCCACAAATTCACAATCATCAAATGCATTCACTCGCATCACTATTCCCATGCCGAGGAATGGCAAACAGCCATTCGAGGTCAGCAAACTAGAAATTTCGTGACAAATTTGTACAGGGTTGTGCAAAAAAGACATTGTTGTACAAATTTGTACAAGCACCTACAAGCGTCCACAAGCATCTCTAGTTTGCTGATGTTGGAGAACTTTGGACGCTGAAATCGAGCTGTATGAGCTCCTCGACTTAGATGCAGGGGGAATTGATGATCCAGAATTCCCTCAAGCTGACGAAGTCCTTGACGAGAGAAGACCTATTTCCATCGCGTTGTAGTTCCATCGCCATACGTATGCTTTTTTTCTGCCTTGTTTGTCCTCAGAATTATCAGTCTCGTCTTCCACGTGCGCATTGTCCAATCAAATGTGATTACCTAAGCTCCAGGTTAGGACTTCTGGCAATTCTCGCGTTCAGTTCACGGGAAAGTTCACCAGCCAAAGGTTTGTGAAGTTGAGCGAACGTTCAATGACCGGCAGAACACTGCAAGTTCAGCCACTTATATTTCGCTCAGAACTACTTACCATTGGTATTCATAAGCATCCTGCGTGCATCGATTGTGCTCAAGTGTGTGTCCGGTTTCATTCATTTAAACATCTCACCTTTGTCAGTCCTTTCCGCACTTCAACTGGGTCCAAAGAGGTCGCCCGAGATGCAGGATAAGTTCACCATCTGTCAAATCCCTTGCTACACAGAAGGAGGATTCCCTATGGCAGTATGCATGTTATTCCATGAGTACCTCCTTCTCATTCATATGACATATGAGTTTGACTGATAAAATTAATTTGCAGGTGTATGATACTAGTCGTGAAGGTTGGGAAGCCGACTGAACGCTCGAAGCCTGGAACCATGATAGTCAGATTCTTGTCATGCACTATCTGAACTGCGTTCGCTTCGATGTGTTGATGTCGCCTCTCGACTGGAGATTTACCACCAGAAGAGGAATGTTATGGGCATCGATCCTGCTTTCTATGAGTACATTATCATAGTCGATGCCGATACAGTGAGTTTATTGTCTTGTTCCTGGTCAAGTGCTGATCTCATGTGCAGCAAGTAAGGCCTGAATCTCTAAATCATCTTGTTGCCTCTGCTGCCTCACAAATGAAGAGGGTTCGTGGTGGATGATGATTCAGGTTCGTTTACCTTTTTGCCTTTAGGATCACAAAGTTCGTTGACATTTTATACAGCTGATTCGGTCACAAAGCGCACAAAGTCCGCTTTCACCAAAAGGCCAGGGTTTTGTGTCGTAAATACTTGTTTTCGTTAACGTGCTGTTGTCGAAGCGAAGTCACTTCGAGGTATATAACTTCTGTTCGCTTCGAAAATGCTTGACCGTAGCACTTCCTTGCATCTAATTCGGTCGAAGTGCACGGAAAATAGAATCAGCTGCACAACTGCAGACCTTGCCTGGACCCTTATCGATGTACGTAAATTCATCGCATTGCCTTCTTTAAAAGCTTCAGGACACATCCGTTGGAGCAATAAGCATACTGAGCCAGCCATTGTCCAGCATGTATAGTTCGCCTTGGTCGTGCAAGTCAAACATATATGATGGTAGGTCTGTCATATCCTGAAGATGCTTTCAAATTGATCATGATTGGGCGCTTCTTCTAGAAGTATACAAAGGTAAGTCACGAACTCTTCTTTGACGATAAACTAGCAAGATAACTCTTTACATATTAACAGAGTACGGTATCAAAGGTAGTTATTCATTTATGGTCATAATGCCAACCGACTTCCGATGACAAAATCAGTGTATTCTGCGATAGAATTCAGTAGCATCACTATTGGCGGCCTTGCAAACGAGAGATCTACCCTTGCCGATTTCACTATTCGAAAACTCGAACATTGCAAAGAGGCTCGGGGCTATTCAGGCTGGGAGCACGAATTCCTAATGGCCGAAATATACCACCCAGATAATTCAGCGGAGGTAGCAGGTGTACTGGTGATTAATAGGGAAAATCGACCCAGTACGCCCGACATTGTACGCGTCATACCCATGAACGCCTTGTGCTCCTCCACTCCACTTCCGCACATATTGTTCCGCATCCGCTATCATCCTTATAACCTTGGTCGATCTTGTGAATTCGATTCACCTCATTCGGTTGGTGAGATAGCATCTATACTTGCAGAGAAGAGTCAAGCGGGAGGGAAATATTCTTCTCGTGACAAGAATTGCTATTGGTATGCTAATGAAGTCTTCAACCATTGTTTGGATACCTATGGGGGCAGGACCACCAGTGGCCCATATTGTAATGACCTTGGACATTTCATGGGCGGTACACCACAGAATGCCATTGTACGTCTCTCCAACCTACACCTCAACCTTTTCCGCATCTCATTGAATGCTTTCAGAAAGGACTTGTTAATGTCGTCCGTTGTGGTTGTTTCATCGCCCTTGGTCATGGTATTGCGACAGCCTCTGCCTCTCTTGTAATTGGTGGAATCGTTATTGCCGGTGCAAGTATCCTGGCAAGTAGGGCATTGGTGTCTCAGGCTGAGCCTCTACAATCGTAGCGACAGCGAAGAAACCCTATATCAAGAATATACTTCTTGTCGTATATTTCGGTGTGTGTTACGATGCGATAGCCACCACAGGCATATAACCATTATTACGAAGCTGGTGCTTTAGGAAATTAACCCAATTCTCTTCACTCTACGAAATTCCCTCTTTACACATCCTTTAGATTCCTCCCTGGGAGCCTGGCACCAATACCTTGTTCACTTTCAAGAAGCCATTCCATGGCCATGAAATTTGTGATACTGTAAGACTGTAAGCCTGTTATGCTTACCATGTGTTATGCCAGTGGCTTTACCGTTACTTGGTTCTGTTAATCCTCATCGCTCTTAGATCAGTTTGAGATCTCGTACCATTATCTCTTACTTCACTCTGCAATCTCAAACACTCTTCCACGTTATCGATTATCTGAACTGTTTAGTAGTGTTCCGTCCGTATTGTGGACGGTTTCCAGATACTGGTGAAGGTTGCTGTCAAACAGGATATTTTGATATCGAGGAATATGACTAAACAGCTCTACATGAGTCAAGCGGAGGGCACTGAGATCCTTCAGTGTGTACTGGAATTGATGTATCGTACGATAGATATCGAGAGACTATTGTAACCCCCAACATCCCATTGTTAACGCTTTTCTGTAGACTCATTTCTTTTGTCCAGCTTTCATAGACTCTGATAGACTCAGTACTTTGGTGGCTATTATCCTTTTAATATTAGCTTGCTCGCCGTGTATGCAATTTGGGGACAGGTGGAAAAGATTTATCCTAGAATTCAGGAGACTCGGGGAAGAGCTTAGGGCCTTTGATTTTCGGACCTGGGACAATCGACTTCGTGTGTTTCTGAACACATGCTTCGATGATTAATACGTGCCTGTTCCTCCCGGTCCATATTTCCGACTTATACACCTACTAAAGTGCCTTTGTAAGGGAGTCGGACTGCCACATAACCTAGGCCCGTGTCTTTTGCGACATTCGCGTTGCTGCAGCGTACAGACGGTATTTTCGACGAAGGCAGGCATGTGGATAACGGAGTACCATCTTCACTACACTGCTTTAAAACGGTTCCGAAAGCGATGAGGTTGTGTAGACAGATGCAGGGCGATCCTTTCTCAAAGCTCAGAAGGCATCATTGGACATCTGGCATTAGGATGTACATCGTCAACTCCATCTGCGAAATAAAATAAGATCTTGATCAAGGTCCATTAGAGTCTGCGCTGGCCAATGACAGACCGCTAATGCACGCATAAAGAGTGTGGGGTTGATACGATAGCCAAAACAGGCGAGAGCAGCGATGCCTGGTGCAGAAGGAATGACGGTGAAAATTGAAGTGTAGAACCTTGTCATATCGGCGTCTTTGATAATTTGATCACTGCACAATGGTAGGTGGAGAATGCAACTGCGAAGTAACCGCCAAATTTATCCTTCTGCTCTAAAATTGCATCGATGAGCGTGAAGATTGAGACCTGTAGGTATCGCTGGTCATCTAAGATGGTGATGTAAACGTCTTCGAGAACCCATGTAAACTCCCTTTTTACTCAGCTTGGGATGGTGGATGGAACCAAACAGAGCATTGAATATCCGAGGAACAAGCGCAAAAGCTGATCATGGAGTGAATTGATATGGATTATGTATGACCTGGATTCCGTGGATGATCCTAGCAAAGATGGGAATAATCATGCATTGCCCAATCATCGTCTTTAACAATCAGACCCGAGCGTGCTCGTGTGGAGACAAAATGGCAAGCAGCCCAGGTCGCTCATAGCCAGCGATACGACCTCAATGACGGGCTTTCCGTCGCGGAAGACGTGTCCCTTGACTTTGACAACCTTGCCAGCATCTGCGAGTAGTTGTGTTGACCTATTGGGTTCCGGCTTCCGCCCGGTAGTCCGAACGTTAGTAACTCAGTTTACCTGACACTCGAACTCGTCATGAACTTCACCAACATCAATGTAAATGACGAACTTGATCAACATATCAATAATACTGACTGACGCTGATCATGGCCATTGGATTTAGGATCCTGCAGGTATCAACGCTTTACTCGAACAACTGAGGTCGTCCAAGGCATGGCAAGAGAGTATTAGTAGACCAGAACATACCCCATCGACTTCAACCACACATCAGCCTGCACCGACTCAGGTGCAGCCACCCGCTACTACAGGCGACACGTCTAATGCGTCCTCCTCGGTAGCCGATTTGCTATCCCAGCTGAACTCATCTCAATGGACAACGCCATCGAGGACACCCCAACCTCCTGCGTCATATGTCACTGTGCAACCTACGTCTTCGCGATCTTCGCAGCAGAAAGGCCAGTCTACCCCACAGCTTCCTGAGAACTCGGCTCGCCAGCAAGTTTCTAATGTAGGAGAGCGGGCTTCTACGCGCAGGCTGGATCTCCGCATGATGACATTTCAGCAAGCCTTGCCCCATCTCACAGAGCTAGCAGAAAATGTAGAGTTCGTATCTGCCATAGCTCGCGTACGTCCGTTGTGCAATTTTCACACACATTTTCTGACTATGACCGTAGCTACGAGAAGAACAAAATGATTTAGAGAAACAATTATGGGAAGAACGGCTCGCTATACACAAGAAACACGAAAATAAAGTCAAGGTTGCAGCAACAAAGTTTGTACACATTTTCAGGGATACGTCTACATTGGTTGTTCACGACGTTTACCACAGAGCTGGGTTGATTGGCGCAGGCATATCGCAGCATGAGGCAGATGTTAGTGCAGTTGAATATACATTTTTAAGTCTAATCCATCCCTATCTCAGATGATGAACGATGCACTTCGGAAAGAGCTGCAAAAATTTGATGCCGAACGCGTACTTTTCGCATGGGACGGTCTCTTGCAGAAGCAGCAATCTTCGCTGGAAGCTCTCGGAGTGCCAACTATGTTCCCCACTGATTTGCGGGTTGATAGAGAGGTGAGTATCGAAGTAATGAACAAAAGATGGAGTCGCCTTATCCCGCATTATTAGAAACAGCAAAAAATCGTCCTAGTCTTGGAAGGTATAGTGGGCTCATGAGCATTCGCTGGATAATCTGTTCGATTTGTCTTTTGTCATGCCAAAACCGCCACAAAGCAGCCAAACTTGGCATGATATCCTGTCACTAGTTCCTTCTCTGCTCCACGGCTGCTTTTTCACGGCTGGACACGCATCGTCGTTTCCACGATTCGCCAACTATGTTACTTTAGTTGTCGTACATCACAGGACGCCGCAGTTCCTTACCTTCCGTAGAACAAGCTCCTCGAGCGCGAATCTTGACAGTACCGGTCATTGTTCACCGTTAACTCTTAATTCTACACAGGAACCTAAACCAGAATCCAGCCGTCTTATGCGAAGGGATCCGTAGATGTCTTTGGTCTTTGCTACCTCCTACACAAAGATGCCGGGGATGTCCATGGCTCTCGTTCTAAATGGCAATGTGATGACGGTCAGGCGACTACCACACGGAACACGCGTCAACATAAGGAATGCAATTTCTGTCCAATGTGACAGCCGCTTATGATATGACTATGAGACTATTGAAGTGCCACGGAAGCATACGAAAATTTTTGAATGTATCAACAAGGGTTTAACCAGTGGTCTGGGAAAGGGCTTGAAGATTGGAATATCAGGACTGGACTGAGACAAAAACTGACAAGGTGCTTCTCTTTCTTGAGGACACGCGCAGACCATGCTCTGACCAAATGAGGTAGGGCTCGCATGGAAGTTGTTCTGTTTGCGAGTCCTACACAATACACTAGTACGATATAAGCTAGAGTGCACGCACGTCATCAACGTTGGCTCATTAGGAACCCATGGTCAATCCAAGACGGGCACAAACACCCATCCAAACGACCTCACCTGATGCCCCTTCGTCCCCAAATATCTCTCCGTCTCATAAAGCCAATTGACAGTCCCCGCAATGCAATCGCGCAGCCCACGTACATATCGTCGCGTATCATCATTCGTCGCAAGATCGGCGCAAGCAGCGAACTCGCGTTCAGTCACGAGAAAAGATTCCACACTCTGCTTGACGAGCGTGCCCGCATGCGTGAGCGCACCCCCGAGGGAACATTTGCGTTCCCTCATCAGGACAGTGACGATGTTGGGGTTTGGACTTGAACTTGAACTTGAGGATATGCCTTGAGCACAAGAAACAGCATCCTGGAAGTAGAACAGACATCAGTTTGCAGTACTAATCACTGATTTCTTAGGCCGAAACGTACCTCAGACCATGCTATAATGTCGCAAGCCTGCTCTGTTAGATCCTTCAATATAGGATGCACCAAGGCATGTTCCGGAAGTTTTAGTCCTCCCGCGTACTCGATCAAGTCAAATACCATCCTGAAGCCTGAAGCATCTCTTCTAAGGTCGATATATGACTCGAGATCAGGAATACAGGTTGGATTCAGCAAATGCTGATTTGCATCTTGATATGTACGCATGGACCGATGGAAACGCATGTACCATGCAGGGTTGTTGAATGCAACACGACTGAGTCTGTCAGATGCCCTACAAAGGGTGTCGCGTAACAGTGTTAGCCTAGGTCAAACAAAGTCGCCCCGAAAGGTACTCACAGCTTAAAATCTCTACTCGCATCACTGGGTATCTTCTGCTCTTGCGAATACACCATCAAACTCAAAAAGTCTGCAGCCAATCTCAATTGAGAGGAGTCCGCACCAGGATAGCACAATGCTGCCCACAACCCGACTTTCAACCCGCGCCACTCGAGCCGCAGTCCTGTTTCGCGCAGCCATGCCTCCGAAGCCTGTGAGACTGGCCGGCAATGCCTGTTTACGCGTAATTCGAAGGGACTACACGAAGAGAGGAGATCTGGGAGCTGGACAGTCACTGTGCGCGAACAGGGAGGTGATGACATCGCGTTGTGGGTGCTTGTTGGAGATGCGATGAACCTCAAGTTGACGCGGACGCGAATGAAAATGAGCGACAGACACGGAGCACAACGTAATTCATTCTGACATGATATGAGCGCTCCGTCAGTTTAGCCGCCGGTGGGACAATTAAACCGAGCAAATGAAGCAATCGAGGTCGACGGACGGTGTCGCGTGGTTCACAAGAGACTTACAAGAAAAAGCAACACTGACACGCTTATATAAGTACATACATGCCAACAAAACCGACATGGATCCATATCAGTTATGTACATCGCCGCCTTCTTCAGTCCGAAGTCATCGCATCGTGCAAATCGCCCAAGAACGTATCAGAAGCTGCCGTGCACAAGGTGTAACATGTTCCGGACAGCACCGAACGTGACTATAGTTGACTTCCCAGGACGACGGTCCATGGACTTTATGACAGAAAAAAAGGTCGATTTTCATCATGTAACCTTTGCGAGACAACAAAAACGCACACTACTGTCATCATATTTGCAAACAGCTGTAATAAGATTATCTTCAAGAAACAATAACACCGGACCGAGCGCAAAAGCAGCAAACAAATATCCTGGCGCAAATATCTTCCACACCATCAAAAGGTCTCGTCAGCAAGGCTGAGTCACTGAATCGTGACTTGAGCCTTTTCGCCTTCTGAGATGGATGTACCTCCGCCCCGAGATCGCAAGGCTCGAAATCGGCAACGTCCACTGGAGAGAAGTGCCCCAGATCGGCAGTAGTTCCCGCGCAGGCCATTCGCGCATTCTTAAAAACTCCATCCATATCGCTCAGAACTACCGCCGAGTGCATCTATTTGAGTATCCAGAACATCGTGTCAGCGAGTAAAGCTGGAGAGATGAAGCAGCAAGACCCGAGTCTGACTTGGAGGTTTTGAGTACGCAGTGGATGTCCGTTCGGATCACAAACATCTTCGAAGAATGTGAAGTATGGATGAAAGCCTAGTGGAGGGTCAGCAGCCAAAGCAATAACATTTTATTTTCAACATACCCAACTCTGGTAGTACACCGGATAAGTACGCCTCCATGTCATGCTTGAAATGCGGCCGTCGGAGAGCCCTGTCATGCTTGAAATATGGCTGTAGGAGAGCGTGGCTCGACTCCCCGCCTAAGAGACTTCTTTTGATAAGCTCGTCCAATTTTTCTTTGTTCAGTTATTACACCAGTACTATCATGTTGACAAAGACGAGAAGTATCTACAATGATTGGAGTGGCGTTTACTGGCCATGCCACCTTCACTAGTTGCTGCTGCGGCCATCTAGTTCTCGCGCCTCATTTTGGGTAACAATAAATGGGTACTTACAGTCACGCCAAATAGGTAACGGATCTTTGAATCTGAAACGAAGTTCAACAGTGAGTGATACTGTAATACATCAATGGAATGCACCAAATATGGATGGCTGATGCCTCTATAGTACTCAGGGGTTCATTCAAATCAGCAAACTAGTATACCTCTGTAGACCAAGCTGTGGCCAGCGATTTTGGTTTAGTGATGGGAAAATTAGTGATTTGCTGATGTTATCGATGCATGAATATGATTCGAACCTGACTTTCTTCTTCCACGTCTGTGACTTCTATCCGTTGCATCTGTACAGCATCAGCCGTCTTGATCTATCACATCTATCAGGTGAAAATGCGCTGATTACCCCACAGCATTTGAGATATATAGCATGGTGGATGACAAAGCTGGAGAGTGCGTCAACAATGTCTTCTTCCTCGACGCTCCCGCACATTGACCTCGGGAACACGTTCGGCGCGCTTTTGATCGGAATTGTCCTTGCAGCAGTGTTAGTCCGTCATTTCCTTGCCATATAGTCAAGCTTATCCTGACGTGTCCCATAAAATAGTCTCTTTGGTCTAAGCAATATACAAGCTTTCATCTACTTTCAGGCGCATAGAGACACAGGTATAACTTTCTATAAGCTGGTTGTACGTCTGCATTCGCTGTCTTGTCAGTTCAGTTCTTGACGCTATATGATACAGCTCGTCTGGCTTTTGTAAGTATATCTTTTAAAATTGCAGCTTTAATCGGGATCACTACCTACCCTGAATGATTAGGACACTTGATGCTTTACACCTGGCCCTTACTATCCATTTTGTCTATTACTACTTGGTGACAAATTACGCTAACCTCGGCGCGCCAGTAGAAATTGTGTGGAGCTTTAAAGTGAGTTGCTACCACTTTGGCCCTCCCTCAGCCTTGCAACCTCTACTCTCATACTGATGAGATCGTGCAGCTTCAAGTAGTATTCGGGGTAAGTTATATTTCTTGGGCTTTGTGATTTGCCCCAAACATGCACCCAACAGGTTGCCACTATCAGTGGGGTACAATTGTAAGTTCACGTGCAAGCCTTTACTATGCAACATGCTCACGATGCTTTATTTGTCGGTAGTCTATATGTTCATCGCATATGGATAGGTATTTGTTCCCATATATCTAATAGGTTTTCCATGATTAATTCAACGAATATAGTCAGCAAAGCGCGATCGAGAGCTTTACCTGTGACAGTGGTGAGTTTGACATTCACGTACCACTGTATTTCGTTATGTTTATCTACCATAGGCCATGTTCGTGTTCCTAACGTTGGGTGAGTCTGGCACCTAGGAATATTCTTCACCTGATTCTGAAAAAAATACTCGAGGTATTTTCATTGGTGCAGTAACAATATTGTTACTGGCTTATCATTCTGACTCGATTCAACCCAATTAGTGATTATTTGGGCAGTGTGAGTAAAGCATTATTTTCTCTAGAGGAAGCGCTGATGGCGACGAGTAGATATCAGACCGATATGTCAACGGACATGGTTCATTATGAGTGGTTATTATACCCGGCTTTGGGCTCGTCTGCTTCAACCGATATCATCCTTGCATCCTCATTATGTTATCTCCTCGCTACCTCCCGCACTGGGTTCTCTAGGTAAGGCGTAGTCTCTTCACTGTTGTACTAAGATAGGATACCTACCCTAGCACGGATACCCTGGTAACTAAGCTTATGGGTTACATCATAAATACTGGCGTTTTGACGAGGTAATTCTCCTTCCAGCACGCCCCACACCAGCTCATACTTCATGCAGTATATGTTCACTGGCGACTATCATTACGGTGGGGGTTGCAACTATTTTACTGTCCATCCCCTCTCTGAGAGTTCCCTACAGTGTGCTGTGATGCCGAGGAACTACATCTACCTCAGTATTGAGTCTTTATTGCTTGAATGTATGACCGAAGCATTTTCCGAGGATTACACTGATCGTTGGTTCCACTTCAAGTGTACATCAACTCATATATCGCACTCCTGAACGCACGATATTACCTACAGCCTATCACAGACGTTACTGCCTCCCACAAAACCCACATTGAATTCGACATTCACAACCCAGAGCTATCTATTCGCGCATTTCAAGGCAATAAACTGCAGACCGTCCGGAAAGAGCTCGTTTGAAGAAGTGGTGCATCCCACTCGACCTGGTCAGGCTGTCATGGTTAGTAGTTGCATTACTTTTACCAAGAGACGGACTTAAATGGCGCGCCCCAGCCGTGACAGTCGTTTGTCGCCACGACGGAAATGAATTCTTTCTTGTTGGCGTGAATGGTATGAACTATAAATGTATATATGTGTGTTCAAGTTGCCCTCATCTCCTCATATGAGCCGCAAATAACTTATGAATCCTTGATAAATTTTACTTTTCCCACCGCCCATTAACAAAACCAATGCGGGAAAACGAATGAAGGCGAGATTGATGAAATGTAAATGTAAAATGATGTATGTATGGTTCTATACTATCGTTAGACTCCGGGAAATGCATAATTTTCACTTATCGCTGAACAACATCAGAAGAATAACACATATTCATATCGGATCTACTCTGCTGTATACTTTAGGTCTCTGTCGACTAGGCCCAACAAGAATTTTATTATTTGCCGCGAGTTCGTTGCAGTGGCAGCAGCAGAAGTTGGGGTGTCAAAAACGCGATAGAAATGCACAATTTTGTCACGCTATGTGACGCGCGGTACGCGTTCAACGATGTGCGGAGTCTTGACAGTAAAAAAATTGGTTGAGCTTATAAAAAGAGTGGGGTTTCGGCGATTGAAGTTTACCAGTGTACACAGTAATATTACACTGACTTCGGTAAACCCGGCACATTCATTACAATATATATATATACAAGCATTGAGTCGAACACCGCAGAGACTCCCTGAGCTATGTTTCGGGGATGTCAGGCGAGAGTACTTATCCGGTACACTACCAGATAGTTGTCGATGTTGAAAGTGGAAGCATGATAGTTCGAAACAAAAAACAAATTTACTGAAGTTATCAAAAAAAGTCTCCCGAAGTCATGTTTCAAGCATGACAAGCAGGGAGTTGAACAGGGGCGCCGCTCGCTGTCAGCCATGTTTCAATCATGACAAGCAGGAGTACTGATCCGATACACTACCAGACAGTTGTCGATTCGGCAAATGGAAGCATGATAATCCGAGATAAAACAACAAATTTACTGAGCTTATCAAAAAGTCTCCATCAAAAAAGTCTCCCAAAGTCATGTTTCAAGCATGACAAGCGGGTAGTCGAACACCGATCTCCCTCAGCCATGTTTCAAGCATGACCAGTTGGGAGTCGAACGCCGCCTCCCCCAGCCATGTTTCCAGCATGACAAGCGAGAGTACTTATTCGATATACTACCACAGTTATGGGTGTTGAAAATGGAATTATGATAATTCAAAACACCAAAACAAATTTGCTGAGCTTATCAAAAAAAGTCTCCCGAAGTCATGTTTCAAGCCTGACGAGCAGGGAGACGAACGCCACTCTCCCTTAGCCATGTTTCAAGCATGATCGGCGCCGCGGGAGTGTCGAGGCTGAAAATAGAAGCATGATAATTCGAAACAAAAAAACAAATTTACTGATATCAAAAAAAAGAGTCTCCAGAAGTCATGTTTCAAGCATGACCAGCAGGGAGTCGAATGCCGCTCTCCCTTAGCCATGTTTCAAGCACGACAGGCGGGAGTACTTATCCGATGCACTACCAGATAGCTGTCGATGTTGAAAATAGAAGCATGATAATTCCAGGAAAACAAATTTACTGAGCTTATCAAAACAAAAAAAATGGCCCCCGAAGTCATGTTTTAAGGATGACAAGGGAGGAGTCGAACGCTGTTCTCCCTCAGCCATTGTTCAATCATGATCAACGGGAGTACTTATCCGATACACTACCAGATAGTTGTCGATGTTGAAAATGGAAGCATGATAATTCGAGACAAAAACACATTTACTGTGTCAAAAAAAATCTCCCGAAGTCATGTTTCCATCATGACAAGCGGGGAGTCGAACGCCGCTTTCCCTCAGCCATGTTTCAAGCACGACGGGCGCGAGTACTTATCCGATATACTACCAGATAGTTGTCGATGATGAAAATGGAAGTATGATAATTCACAATACCAAAAACAAATTTGCTGACTCCCGCAGAGCATGACAGGCGGGCGCGCCGATAGGGATGAAGGGGTAAAAAATTCTCTATAAGGAAGCACGACAACATTAATGCGATGCGCAGACGCAGACGATGAGAAAGAGGTGGGGTACAATCGGTTCGGAAATACTCAATAAGGGGCTGGACACAATAGCCACCGACCCGCCGACAGCCTCAGTGATGCAAACATCAAAATCAAAATCAGAATTGATTCCATCATGTATCTTCGCAGGACAATGAAACCCCAAACTTCAAACCATCAAGAAATCGCCCGAAATACCCTCGCAATCTCCCCCCTAACTCTCGCAACCCCCACGCCCACACCCACCAACACACCCAAATCCACCGCCCCAAGCGCAAACGCAGCAAATAGATACCTTGGCGCAAATATTTTCCACACCATCAAATGTCTCCTCAGCAAAGCAGCAAACAAAGCTGCGCCAAAAACCAACACTGCAAAATACAAAGACAGTCCGATTCCTGACCGCAACGCCCTCGCACCGAGGTTTTTCGGATGGGGCAATGGTGGGAGGTTCCACAGCACAAGGAGTGGTGCTGCGAGCGCAATCAGGAAGAATGAGCCTAGGGTGTTGATGGTCAATGTTGCGTGCGAGAAAGGGAAGGAGAGCGTGTTGTTCAATACAAACGCAGTTTTCCACTGCAGTGAGGGGATGGTTGATTGGTGGCCTGTAGCATAATAGGTATGCATCGCTAAAAGTGCCAAAGGGACTATTTCCGAAAACTTGAGGTCTCGCGTTCTAGCTGTGAGTTCGAGGGCGGAAGATGGGGTGATAGAGGACAAGGCTTCGTTTAACCCGTGTACGTCCCGGACACTGTCAACGACCTCCAAATAAGAAAGTAGAGCGATAGATGCTAACCCGAGGACGACCTGTCCTGAGAGCTGGGTCATCAACCAGACAAGACTTAGAAAGATCAGCCAAAAAATGAGGTACGGAGAGCCAAAGGCATTGGCAAAGCCGAGGACTGTGACTTGAGCTTTTTCTTCCTTTGATGTGTGTGCACTCGGCTGGGTTTTCGAGATCGCAAGGCAAATCGGCGACGTCCACCAGAGCGAAACACCCCCGATCAGAACAGCGGCAGCAGTGGTCCTCGCCAGGACCGTTCGCACCATTCTTAACAATTCACCCATATCGTTCAGAACTTCTGCCGAATGTACCCATTCGAGCACCCAGAACATCGTGCCAGCTACGAGGGCTGGAGCGAGGAATAGTGGAATAAATGTTGTAGCAAGACCAGAGTCTGACTTGGAAATTTTGAGCATGCGGCGGACGGCAACTGGAACAGCGATCGCAACGGGGAAGGCAAGTAATAGTGCTGTGATGGGCGGGGCCGACGACGACTCGGATGCATAAAAGGTCACGGTGCAGTATGGATGTTGCTCCTCCCTGCAAACGGTGCTCATTGCCATGAATCGCGCACATAGTGTGAAGAGCGCTGAAAAACCCAGGATACGATAGCGCAGCCGAGAGGTAGGAGCAGTGAACCCTATTATGACGGACGGAACGATGGATGAGATGAAAAGGAAGAGTACGATGCGGTCCTCCCACACTGTGAATGAGTTTGACGCAAAACACGCGGTGTGCAGGATGAGGAAGATAGGAAGTGACCTGAGTGTCTTTATGGACTTCAAGATGGGGCGAGACGTAGCTACCACGACGATCGACGAAGAAATGGAAGTAACGAAGAGCATAGTTTGATGCATGGCAACACCATCCAAATACTGATGCATCACAACATGCATCAGGTATCCTAGGCCAGGTCCTACAGCGGAGGCGCAGAGCAACCACATGACTTTGTCGTCCACCCACTTTTCCCACTCATCATCACCGACGTCTCTGAGTTTGGAGTACAATGTCCAGCCGGCGACAATGCTCAACCCGATCACCGCCAGCCCACCGCCCATTAACAGGACGTTAAATTGAGCCCAGAGAACACGACAGGCAGATAAGGTCAGGCGGGCAAAATTGTCAAGTGCGATGAGACGGTGTTCCCCGTGTACCGCAGTTGTGCCAGCCCAACCGACTGAGAAATCATGCCATGCAGCATCAAGCTCCTTTCCAGATGCACTAGAACGGTAAGCATCGAGATAGCGCCTGATCTGAGCTGCATTGAGTTCCATGGCTGTGTGCAAAGATGAGCCATCGGGATCCCGATTAAAAAGTTCTGGGATGACGCTTCCCAGGTTGTTGAATGGGATAGGAAGACCCAGGAGTAAGGAGATAGTCGGAACGAGGTCTATCTGTTGGACGTGACGATGCGGGACGGTAGCTCCCGGAAAAGTTATCATTGGGAGAATTGCCTCGGGGATGGTGTAGGCAGGGATTGAAACAGGAACCTTGCTGTAAATCCAAAGGGCGGACATTGTCTCTAGGACGCTGTCACCGCCGTGATTACCCATCCTATCCATTCCATGGTCGCCCAGTAAGATGAGGAGGGTGTCGTCGTCCATGGCTTCAACGACATCACGCACGAGGCTGTTCATCTGCTCAAGCTTTGCTTTCAGAACCGGGTGGTCTGGGCCCACTCGGTGACCTACGTGGTCAACGCCTAAACCATGACCTATAGCGAAATCCCATGAGTTTTGATAATGCCGTAGCAGTGGTAGAATATTGTCGATGACGGCCTCATCCACAGTATGAAGGTCTTCGACGTTGAAGGAGTCGCAGGCAAAGGTCATGTTTGGCTCAAAGGCATCTGGAAAAAGTGTGACCCATGTATCATCACCAGCGAGGGCAATCTTTCCTTGGAGCTGTATCAGGGCAAGGAAGTGTTGAAACAGAAATGAAAACGTACCTTTCTGCCTGCAGCTTTTAACTGATGCAAGATGGAATCTTCGTGAATGGAAGAACCTCCAAAGTTTTCACCAGCATCTACGAAAGTGGGAAGAGACCCGGTGGTGAGTCCTTTTAGTCGCTGGAGAGTTGTTGTCGGTGGGTCTGAATACGCATTGAATATGAAGGATCGGTCAGGATGGGCGGCAGTCAATTCGCGGGGGAGAGTGAGAATATTGTGATGGAAAGGAGAGGCGGGTTCTGGTGGGTGTTCTGCGATGAAGTCAAAGCGGAGCGCGTCTATAACAAGTAAAACAGCTCTTTTGTGGGTGGCAAGCGAGGTGCATGCATCTGAGCTACATACACCTCTGTCCGGTAGGGCAAGTCGAGTGAGGAGGAAGCCCTTGGTAAAGAGGTAAATCCCAGCGAGGTGAACACATAGCAACCAAAACAGCAAACGAAATTCGCGAGAAATCATTGCATTCGGCGGGCAAACCAGTGGCAGTAACGCATAGAGTACAAGTGACCTTACGCCGTCTCACGTGGGTGCAAATCCCTACCGTTTATAGCGGCCTAGCAACTCGACTATGCTCATTCACCATTCATCGACATCTAGCACACTAGCACGGTCCAGCGAGCGGTTGATCGGTAGGTGCATTATGAGGTATGGTACATTATTTATGTGAACAAAGTATGGCGAATGAGGGCACCTATGTGAATAAAGACGAATCTGCTGTTCAAGTGAGATTTTGGTGCGCATTTCTTCACAGCCATGTGCAGTTCACTCTCCCTGAGCCGTCAACCAGTTTGTCATAGAAAACAGGACAAGCTCGCCTGTGACATTGTCGTCGACAGACCACATGGAACCTACCACACTGTGAAATCCAGAGAATTGCTTTGCCGCAGCAAGATGAATCGCGTCATCAGGGCTTGACTGACAATGACTGATGACCCACGGTAGTGTTTCAAGCCGATTACCATCTTGTCTGACCCCGAATTTGTAGAATCATAGAGTTCAAGAAAAGCAGAGCAGTTGATGCCGTTTGTAACGCTTAAGAGTCATCTACCTTCAACTCCTGCAGTAAATCCACTTCAACCATCCCAGCAGCACGAAGAGTACCCTCTTTTGGGTCTTCCACATCGTTGACGAGGTCTGAAAGTACGCGGAGACGACTCGTCAGCCACATGATTTGCAGAACGCCAGCGCTATCAATAGGCATTCTAAAGTCCTTTCGATGCACCCCGTCTGTCATGCGCATTGATAACACCAGCATGACTAGGGAGCAAATGAGCGCGATTGCAAGCTAGGTTAATGCCCTGTTTAGTGACATATGCTTCCTGATATGCGTCCGAGTTCTTACCGGCCATATATTTATCTGGATGATGTAATACTCAGCAGTGGGGTATATAAATGTTTGTGAACCTTACGCCAAGATGCCATTGTAGAAACTGCTGCGAAATGGTAGTTTGTTCGATTGTCCGATCAAACCCTCCGCCGCCAGAGCCAAACTGTCCAGCTATTCAAATAGAATCATGTGAGTGAGCTGCTTCGGAGCATACGAGTCGTTACCTGTCCAGAGAACTGCAGCATAGGCCCTTGATAGAGCCGATTCAAATTCGTCGGGGTTACACAGAACATCCCACGGAAGTGGTGGAGCTCTGGCCAGACCAAGGGTATGGCCGTAACCCAGTTCAGGAAAGTCAATGTTGAGTCCGATTTGCTGCATGAAAAATCTGAAGATAATAAGTGGGAGAATATTACTACGAGCATTGCGCGAATTACATTTCTAGAAGAGACAGCCCATAACACGATGCTTCGTTCTGATTCATGCACCAACCGATGGGATGCTGCGCGCCGCTCGCAAAAGGAGATACAAGCTTCCGAAAAAATCCATAAGTATCTGCACTATTCCGAGCAACGACAAAACTCACCCATTTGTCGTGATGTGATGTGCTTGCTGATGGTGGCGACCAAACATCCCATTTGGGTTCGTTCTTCGGTGTTGACCATGCGTCCCACTCCCTGGAAACAACCTGCTCACGGGGCGGGGAGAGATCCAGTAGTTGGTTGGTTCGCACGTCAACCGTAGCGGTGTGGGATTCGACATCAATAGTGCATGCTACTACATGAACTTCGTACATGGTGGAAACAAGAGGAGGTTGTTTGTAACCTAATGCCATGTTCAGTTTATAATACATCATAATGAGCGACGGAGGCTCTTACTTATGACACTCATTGGAGGATATTCCCAATACACGTGTTGAACTGTTTCACTCTTGAGTAACTTACTTGAGTTCACAATAGTCGAAACGATGAACGCAACGGTCGGCTATAATAATACAGCAATCAGCGAGAGATGCAAAGCATGGAAAATTGAGTTGTACTCCTGGAAAGAACGACGACATGGCAGAATTCATCGCAACTTGATCTGGGACTTGTGAATGATGAATGAATTATTCCAGGGCAAGATAGAAGACACATACATGGAGGCACAAGCCTGTCCCTGAATGTCATGGTATGATCGGAACTTGAGATTGGTGGATTGAGTGTATAGTACCCGAAGTTATCGGCGTTGATCTCGGGAGAATAGCTTAACATCGAATTGGGAACCAATCCACAATCCGCTCTGAAAGACGTAGCATTGACGATTGCACGGCCAGACATGTCACTAGGCAGGATGACATCGTACAGCGTGCCACCATCGAGACCCATATTATGAGGGCTAGCTAGGCGACCTATTGTAGGGATTATTGCACTGATCGTTTGCCACTGAATCCCCATCATATCTATGTCTGGGCTAGGCCAGTGAGAGGACATCATCGCTGATGTATCTACCGTAGCGTTGAATGTTTGCAATTGAACAATGGACGATGAGACCACGTGAAGAGCAAAAGCACATGTAAGATAGGCAGTGATCGACGCTATCCACAACCACGATGCAGCGATAGTTGATTGCTGCCAAAGACACTCCAACGCAGAACCTAGGCCGCTCCATGCATTTACAGTGTCATGAAGAACGGTTAATGTCTGGCGCCGTGTGAGGTTCCTAAGCAGTGTCAACCGTTGCATGAGGTAGACGAGTATCGTGCAATAGATCTGGAGAATGCATTGGTCCATAACAATGGAATTGATGTAATTGTTTCCTTACCGCATAAAATGCCTGTGATGATGTATTCAATATAGTCACCCAAATTTCATTTCTAGATGTGATGGGTACGACTAGACGGTGCTCAACACCCGAAATGCTGAGTGCAAGAAGAACAACATGGAGGAGAACGAGAAGCGTGTGTAGAAGCGTGGATAGAATGGCAAGCACTGGCCCTGCTGATTCCCGCTGCTGCTGTTTAGTAATGGATAATGAAATCGACTGGTGATCTGAAATCATTCATGTGAGAGGAATTGCTGCTAAGTTGCATGAGAGTACCTAATGATCCGGTATGTGGTTGTACTTGTTCGAGCCCCGCAGGATTCCTATGACCAGTCCCTAAGGAGTATAAGGGGAGAACGACATTGCGTTGCTGTGGGTTTGCGGAGGGGATGGGCAGCAGCGAAGAGGGCATGAGATGTGACAGGACTCGTCGTACAAAATACTGCTATAAGTCATGCCATAATATTCTACACCGCTTCAGTTTATCAGATCATAACAGTGACATTCTGTTAGATCACCAGACTGTGCGCAGTTCGTAATAGCCCGAGGGAGCACAAGTGACAACGACATCGCATCATTATTTCCCAAGAATAACTCCGGGTTCAGGAGGCCATAAATCTGTGCAAACGCAGGCTAAGTCTGGACTCTGATAGCATGGCATGACGGCCGATACCACTGACCGACCAAGCGCTCACTGAAATTATGTGAAGTATAAACTCGATGAGCGTCATGGAAGCATAGCAAAGTTAAAAAAATTCACACCGGCATCACCCGGTTCGAACGTGGCATCATATTTCCATCATGAGGAGATCCGCGACGCTGATATTGATCACTTGAAAAAGAGAGAACTACTGTTTTCCTTTTATCAAGGTCTGACTAGTGAAGACTATTGGCATTGCTCTACATCGACATTATCAAGGGGCAGGTCTCTTGCAAAATTTCCCGATGGACCTGAAGTAGTGCAGGTCGTTGGGGGCGGTGAGTTCTGTGGTGCGCTCGCACCCTTGATTGCGAGAATCTAGTAGCCTAACTTTAAAGAGTTTGCGCCCCACGGTGATCCCAACAATAGAAGCCTTGTTGCACCACAATGCATCAGGTTCTATCTGGCATTTTCCTGGTTCATATGTCCTTTGATGTCGCATCCGCTCATGCTAAGTAGTAGAATATTTATATATATGCTCAGCCATGAGCTGCATGATGCTGGTGCTTACCAGTCATATGACAATATCAAGTTCATACTGCACAGCTATCTAAACTGGTCCCCCCCCCTCCATGTTGTCTTCTCTGTTTCCTGTCGTCAGTACCAAACGACTCGAACAGGACAATGATATTGTGCCATTACATCCAATGATGAATGACACTGGCTCTTCTGTTCCAGAACCGATGCCAATAAATCCTCCACGGCGATTCCTCGAGCCCAGTGGATCCAGAGACGCACATCCCACTCTAGCGACTCAGGCTACGAGTTCAGTTTTGTCCACCAACAAGTTAAACAAGTCAACGAAGCCGCCATCATATTTTATATGCGTATTTCTGCATATATTTCTTGTCCTTCTCCACCTCGTTCTCCTCGAACTAAGCGTTTCAGACATCGAGCATCGCCTCGTCACATCTGAAAGTGATGTATGGATGGCAATGTTAAGCGCATCGGCACAAGCCTTCTATGCAGTGAGAGTCAACTTGCTCTGTTCGAGTTAGACTCCATTGACATTGACTCCTGAAGCTATATTGCGCGACACTCGTTTACCTGATGCAACGCCTGACACTTTTCGAGAACATGGACCATCCTGCACGACGTCGTTAACGCATGGAGCGGCCTTGGTTCTGCATTGCATAACAAGAGTCAAATGGTCAGGACTCAGGAAATCAATGACGGAATAGGCATTTAAGGAATAACCCGTAGCTGAGTATATTATACTTGTGATCACTACGAAGCCCTCAGCATCCTGTATCATGCTAAATATCGAAGAAGGAATGCAACATACTAGAATGATGTTCCTAATGAGTTTCCCTCAGGCGCGTGCTTCCGAAGTAATACCAACTCAGGTTTTTCAGAGAGCTCGTAAGAAACGTGTAAGCCATGTAAAAGTCCTTACGGCGTCAGTCTGTTCGGACAAACCCTAAAAGTACGGCACGTGAGGCAACAGAGGAAAGGTTTTGATTGGAGCACTGCGTCTAATAACTCTAGCCTTCAAGTACTTGAAGCCCGAACTTACAACAACTCAAATTAATAGCAAGCAATGCCGCGTAAAGATGCTGGCGGTGGACAAATTTCTGCCCAAGCTCAGCAGGATCTTGTCTCAGAGGGTATCGAGAATTTCGAGCTTCCGAAGAGTCTGGTCACGAAGATAGCAAAATCAGCAGTAAGGCATGCATCGTGGATAGTAAAACATTCGGCACTGATCCGCTCTGCAGATGCCAGACAACGCGAAACTGCAGAAAGAAACTGTGTTGTCTTTGGTGAAGGGCTCGACGGTATTCATTAACTACCTTGGTATGCGAAGATGCGTTTCTTGTCACGCTTTACTTGAGTACTCATTATTGCTGCAGCGGCGACGTGTGTGACAGCATTAGTTTTCTGCGACGCATTTTGATATGTCTTGTCAGAGCTCATGACGTGGCTTTATCCAAACAGCACAAAAGCATCTCCGCGTCCGATGTACTCAAAGCGCTCGAGATGATTGAGTTTGGTGACCTCATCGAGATGCTGCAGAACGAACTTCAGAGTAATGCCATGCCCCTCAGTTATTCCCCAGATAATTCTAACCATGCACAGTCTATAGAGATAACTCGAAAGGAGACAAGGGTCGTAAATCCGGAGCCGCAAGTTCCTCGCACAAGGCCAAGGCCAAAGAAGGTGAATTCGCATCAGCTGTCACAAAATCTAAGGGAAAAGAAAAGGCAACGAATCTGCCTCCGCCATTCACGTTTGCCCCGCGGACAGCAGCTTCCTCTGCGTCTCTAGCTGATGTTCACAGCACTGGGGTCATGCACACTGAGGTCGTACAGGAAGCTGACGAAGATATGGGTGAACCGGATGAGGATGATGTGGAGGAGGATGAGGAAGAGGAGGGCGAAGAGGAGGGAGAGGATGAGGGACCAGTTGACATGGTAGCCATTGAGGTCGAAGAGCTGAGAAGAGACGTAGCCGGGTTGGAAGAACCTGCGAATCCTCTAGCGGAGGATTGATTTGAGTGTGAGTCTTGCGGCGAAATTTAACCCTCAGTTATCACTACATGGTGTGCAACGTTCTGAGCTATATTTTGTGTAGCTGCACCGAATTGACCTTCAACGACCCATGTTTACACAAAACTGGACGAACGTGCGACAAGGCTTATCAGTTTGGGTAGTGTCCAGCCCGTCCCCTTCGTTCCTCAAGGCCTCACCGCCTTAATTTCCAGGAGCCCACGCTCATGCATGCCAAAGCCCGGTAGTATGTGACCATGTACATTTCCCAATCAATTCCAGGACTTGTGAAGTTTCTCATGTTCGAGATTGAGTCTTCCTGCAGCAAGTAAATACCTGGAGCTCAGTTGAAACTGGGTGGTACTGTGGTGTAATCGCCTGACTCTCCCAGTTTTCCTCGAGTTTCACCATCCAATTAAGTGGCGATGCTCGGTCAGATGTTTGAACCAACAACTTTGCACAACGGGAAATCGCACAAATGTGTCCGCTATGCAAACATCAAGAAGGCGAGACTTTGGATTGGCCACCAATGCAGACGTAATTTTCAAGGAGTAAGTTGATGAATGTACTTTTCCCCTTCTGCCACCAATCACGTTTCATATACAGCGTCTCTCGGTCAAATACTCACTGGATAGTGATTACGGGCTTTTTTTCACCTGCTTGTAGAGGTATTTATGTAATGGTCCTTGTTCTTAGAGGTCGGGAACACCCGGTTGAAGGTTAGTATGTTATCTATTCTATCAGCACGGATTCCTGCTGGCGCCAAGTCAGCAGACAATTTGGGACATTTCGGAAGTAGAATCGCCAGGGATGAATTTTCGATACAAGTAAAGTGTATCCTCTTACCCTACTTAGACGTCAATATTAATGCGGGAAGACGGCACCAGCCTGCGGCCAAAAATATTATCAACTTCGCTGCGCGACCTTTTACTTTGGAAGGTGGTTGTCCATGTTCAGTGGACTTGGTGCCTCAGATGATAGATCTATCATCTCATACCCGAACCGTCATGAATCTCGTCTAGGATGTAGCATTAGTGAACGAACACTCACTTTTGACATGACTCTAGTTGGATGAGAGATGCTTTCAAGACACTTAGCGCGATCTCATCCAACCAAGGTTACCCTTTTTATCCTGTCCTCGTAGGCGCAATATTCTGATCTTCTCGCACTGGAGCCTCTGGGATTCGGCTACTAGTGACTGCGAGTCTATGACTCAGCGATTGGTATTTCCACGAGGATACAGTCGTGATGGCGATACCAAATGATGCCTCGCAGCTTGTTGGCATGATGGCATAGGCCTGTAGGCAGTAGTTGACTTTCGGCTGAAATGCACTTGCGTCCTCCGCGGCAATATATCTCTTGGTCGTGTGGGCATGTCAATTAACGTTCATATTTCATCATTAGAAGATGCAGATGCTTAGATTCGGACGGTCCATGAGCGTGAGAAAGGCGTAGTCGAACGCTATCGGCTATGAACGGCAAACATTAGTAATACGGACCATGGACTTATCAGTCAGCAGACACAGGTACATACGGACTCGGTGAACACGAATTAGCGTAGCGTAGTATAAAGGATAGACGAGGGCGAGCGGGACATCTCGGTCCAATGGACTGAGGTGTGTGTATTCGTTCATATTGCTTACTTACTTTACTAACTCGTTATTAGAATACTTTTCTAGGTACATACTTATTTTACTACAACAGTCCAATAGACTGAGATAATACTTTTCTAGTTCTCGCCTGCTCCCACCCAAATCGTCATAACCTTAAGAGCAGACCTGATCAATCCATGCATATACATAACGCATAAGTAGTTCATCCTGTCCAGGGACAAAATTTCCTCTTATTCTCTTTTCCGTTCGAATGCTTTTGCTGTAGCGATTCGTAACTTCAAGTTGGAGCTGTACAACCCTCCATGCCGTCAGTAGTTCACCCGGCTACACGTCGATGCAGCGTCGCAAAGTTTCGTATGAAGATAGTGGCCGCTCAGATTTGGTCCTTCCTGCAGAAATGCACCATACTTACACTTGCTCTACATAGCACCTTTATAACCAATTTCTTCACTTATTATTATATAATGCTAACTGTGTGTCATTCTCTACGTAGCTAGGCAGACCTTAGGCGAAGGAACGTTCCTCCCGTACTAAGTGTCTTCAAGATTATCCTTTGCCTTTATTCCGCACTGGGTTCACTTGAAATGAGATCCGTCCGTGCATTGGGACAACAATAATGCTAATGTTAAAATGACCCGAACTCAGTCGAGGTTAACGCAGAATTTTGCATGGTAACGTTCTCCTGCATTTTTCAGTTCCATATTGCTGTTTCAATTTGCCCTCAGCAAGGACATGTGTATAACAATTGGATGATGTGCCGTGTCTGATGTATTCAAGCGTGGCGATGGGTTAGGGGTGACTGAGGTGTGGTATTCGGTATCTCAACTACAGAGCCGGAAAAGATCTGGTGATGTCGACAACACTGAATGGCAGGACTATGCGCGCGGAACATTTCATTAGAGTTTCCACGGAAAACGACAGCTGCGACGTGGTAGAATTCGGGATAAATAAATACGTACTTATACCTCCTGGGGGTGCAGTGCCGGCTTGGGATGGGCGGTGGGCATAAAAGTTCAACAGGCATGATCCGCTGGTCCGTGGTGATGTGGAACGCACATGTATAAACAACTGTTGTGAGGTACAGCGGTCGACAAAAGAGGTGGCGCACAGTACTATTACTATGGAAAGCCTCTTGACGTGGTCGTAGGTTATGTGGCAGCGCGGAGGCTCGTCTCAGAGTACTCGTTATGCGGACGAGCGGGCTCAAGCAGCCGAAGTGACGTTAACGCGGGAAACCGCAGAACCGACGAATGTCGTACGAAGTGTGAGTTGGCAAGATTGAAAGTTTCACGTGAGCAGAGGAAGACTTGGAGATGCGAATACCAGGCGAGCTGAAAATAGAAAGCAGAACAGTGTGAAGATAGTGAAATAGAGTGTATCAAGTGGAGCTGATGGGCGCATCAGGGACGGGGATGAACGTGGATCAAGGCTTTGGTACTTTTAAAGCTTGGAAACAGCACCGCTACTCGAACAAGAAGATGAGTCCACATTTCAGGATTATTGTGGGGCGCCGGTGAGGCAGCATCGTGAATTATGCGATACCAACGTAAATCTTCATCCTGTTGCGTTAAGAAGGAAAGAAGGACATGTGCATGGTTAGACTGGATAGACCAATCATAGCTCGTGAGGCTAGTACAAATGCACGGGACTGTAGTGCAAAAAAGGGCAGTGCAAAACATACACGTCTAATTGGATCTACGTATGTTTTTTTGCACAGATTCATGAGAGGAGTCTGCACCGGAGGCTGTGACGAATGACGCAGTTTAAAGCACACCGACGTTGAGAGCATAAGGAAGAATCCGGTAAGGAAAATGCTTCTTTCCCGAAGTCCCCGGAAGCAAATTAGGATTTGTCACGTGAGGAGGTCTTATACCCTGTGCCATTAACGGCTCGGGTTAAATATGGACCTGCCATGCGTTTAGGACTTGCCTCAATTTCTTTTTGTCGGCAGCGTTGTCCTCCTCCTTCTAACCTTCTGCACACGGTATGCATGTTGTGCAACGTTTCTACTGAACATTTGACATTAAACGACACAACTGCGTGCCTTTGGAGTTGAAGGAGAGGTCCGTTAGCTTGTCAAGGCTCCAGGAAGGAAAACCCCTCGAATGGTTAGTCGGCTATATAAGCTGGATTATAGTCACATTGACGCCCGTCCAGCACAAGTATTCTCGGCATCCTCATCGTAACGCATCTTCACGAACGCAAAACGTTGCATTCGATCTAGACAGACTCAGGAACTGATGGCGAACCGCCGGACACCGCTTGATGACGATCATGCACTTGCATCCTCCGGATGTGTGTATCTCAACTCCATCTACTTCTTGCTTAATCACTCATTATATTCCATCTTCCAATCTGTCTTATCTCATTAGCCCGCATTCCGAATGACCAGCTACAAGATACCCTTTCTTCTTCTTCCCTTCCCAATTCATTCCACCCTACTGCTACCACCTCTGCCGCCGGAGTCACCGCCGATGTCCGACAATGGTATTCTGAGCCCCAGGTGGGCGCTCCCTTCTATGATCCAACCCATGTCATGGGCTTCGGTGGCCGACAACCTGTGAGTGTCTGGAATCCTCAGTATGCAGGCACAGGGCTTCAAGGGGGAGAACACTTCCCCCCACAAATTCAGCACCAACAAGCATATCAGCAGCCTTATACTTTCGAAGGCTCGAGCACGAACCAATATTCTTTCCCTCAGCAAGCACAGAGACAACCTCACCAGCAGCAACAGCCCCAACCACCACTACAAGAGCCCCAACCACCACTACCACAGCGTCCTATCATTCCTGCCTCACGGCCCCCGGCACGTGGTGGTGCCAAGGCTTCTGCGCACTACGTGCAGCGTGGCGGGGAAAGCCAGGTGAGCACTGAAGTTCTACTCTCTTACCTGGTAGTTGGTGTGCATGCTTTATTTTATACGTCGCCGAAGTTCACGGCTTTCGTTATCGGAATTTTATCGATCCTTGTTCTTCTTTCTTCTTGTCTTCCTTTCCATTCTTCAACATTTCTTATAAGAGATGTACCCCTTCCAGCGACATCAAATACATCAATACTCACAGGCACCTCAGGCCGAAGCCTCCTCCGTGATTCATCCCAAATCCTCGCAACGGTCCCCACAGCACCACCAGGCTGAGTCGCAAGTCTCTCAGCAGCCCACCGGCCAGGCCCTGGCCGCCCAGCGTACATCTCAATTAATTGCGCAAGGACAATTTTCAGAAGCGCAGGCGGAACAGCAGTATGCAATGCGGCAAGAACACAGTCAAAATTCGTTCCCTCCAACTCAGACGGAGTTCCAGGTTCAGCAGACCCAATTTCCGCAGCCACAGCAGTTCCCCCAGGCTCAGGATCGATTCTCACACAGTCGGGAACGTATGCAGTCGCAAAACCATGCGCATGCACAAAATCAGCTTCACGGTCAGGTCCAGACGCATCCCCAAACTCATGCTCATGTGCAAGCACATGTTCGGTCTCAGCTTCATGGTCATGCCCAAGGCCAAACTTCAAACATGTCCCAAGAATCTCAGCGCTACTCACCATCTGACACGTATTATCTGTCACATGAGGTCCAGAACATGTATTACGCGATGAATGCCCAGGGAAGTCAGAGCTTGCCTAGTCTTGTAAGTCTTCTAGCCTTGTCTTTATTTTAAGCTCGGGCGTTCTTTGGGTTGGCTTCTGGTCGAAACAACACAGTACAGGGACTTAATCTGCCCATATGTGGCAAATCTCTGTGATACCTCCCTTTTTTTCATACCTCACATCTTGACATTCCACGTTCTCCTCACGTGCTCCTCACGTGATACTTGAATGTTCCGTTTCACAAATATGATACGAAACCATCGGCATTGACACGTTCTCATTAACGCTATCGATCACGTTCTTGCTTTGTTATCGATTTTTCATTGGCGATCATCACTCATCACTGATTGACAGCACCGCGGGCCTGCGCCCCCGCTCGTGCCTTCCCCGCATGCGCACTCGATGTCTCCACCCTCGCCTTCACATTTTGCGACATTCCCGCCGCATACACCACCGGCAAATACGCTTACGCCTTCGAGTGATGAGGGTGAGTGTCATTTTCTTGTTTTCTTTGCACGTATGCTTTGCCACATCTGCGAAGTCCGCAACGTTTTGCAGTGGAAGCACCACGGATTTGTGCACGTGACTCTGTGCTGTTGGCACACCAAACTATCTTGAATCTCCGTTGAACGTGTAGTTATCGTCGACCACTTGTTTCACACCCATTCTGTTTTTTCTTCTTGCGAGGTCAAGACTCGTGTAGCTACGCTGACGGCGCAGATTATCACCTCTCGGCCCCTGCGTAACTCCGGAATTGATTATAGGCTAGCGCCTCGGCCATCACGTGCCCGCTCCTCGATCCGTTTCTCTCGTTGTCATCTGCCTTATGATTTCATTTCTTCTAGTTCAGCATGCTGACGCTTGTCTCTTGTTTCTATCTCACACCAACAGGTACTCTTGGTCTCCCTCGCTCATACGACTCCCTCTCACCTGCCTCATACCCGACGACGTCATCATACGAGGACTCCTCTTCGGGACGTCCAGCTTCGTCATCAAATTCGGTGATCAGCATGAGTATACCTACGCAGGGTATGGGCCATGTTCCAAGCTCTTCGGTATCAACTGTGACCCCGGGATCACCGACAATCATACCATCACAGCAACAGGTGCATTTGCAGATGCGCCAGCGTTCGACTATGCCGGCTACAGCACCAACGACGGCCGTTCAGTCTGGTCCTACGCGTCCTCAAATTGCGCCGAAGCCGCCTGCCTATCACTCTGCCACAGAAAACAGGAGGACTCGTCCTCCAAAGCGTCAGAGGCCATCGACGTCTCTAGGCGGTGGTGGGGGCGGCCGCAGTGACAATGATAGTGATGATGATGATGATGTGGTAGAGTGGGCGGGGCCGTCCGTAACTGGTGCATCCGGTGGCGGAGCTGGTACCGGACAGCGCAAGTGAGTGAATTCCAGTATTCTGTGGTGGAGGATAGTATGCTGACCGGGCTGTGATTTATCCTTTGATCCCTTTCCTGCTGGACGACTGACCTGCCTACATTGGATGCGACCCACTCTTTAACGATGGTACTTCGGTGGAATTAACTAAACTCACCTTGGTGGATGCATGGGTATCGTATGATCTTGTGTGCCGGATTGAACCTGGCTTCTACCGTCTGCCGCGCTCTGCGACCTTATATCACTCCCATGATCTTGGCCTCGCTTTCTTTTTCATTGTTCACACACAATTTCCGCTGACTTCGCGATATCTCATCGATATTGGTTTGATTCCTCTTGGCTTCAATGATTTCTGGACTAATCCATTTCTTCAAAAATCGTCGGTTCATGACGACCCTATTGGCCGGTTTTTTTTTCATGGGCGCGCGTCGGCTTGTGTACCCTTTTTTTTTTTTTTTTTTTGGCGTTGGTCCGGATGGCTCTGCTGTGATGCTAATTTTTCCTTCACACTCCGGTACCCCTTTGCCGGAATTCGTCTCCACATACTCAACTTCTGTATGGTCGACTCTTCTATTTCTGACTGCCGCGGATTCCAATCTATGCCCTACGACACTTCAAACTTTGAAATAACCTTATTCCATTGCCACCTGCATCTTGAACCGGTTATCGGACGTTGTTCCTGTTCCGACATCCCGACATCGGCTACCTTTCCTGTCTTCCCGCTCCGGCGACTTCTATCTCCGACTACACTGCCCACTCGACACTTTCTTGACGCCGACTCAACTTCACTGACCTTCTTGCACTGCCCATTCGTCATGCCTCGGTGCATTTCATTGGCCTCGACTTGCTATGACGCCGTGCCCGCTTTTCAATTTATGATTCCCCCGGTTTGACAATCTTTTGATATCTGTGCTACGTGCATGTTCTACGCGCATCACATAACCGTCGTCTTGCTTCCGCCTATCCGTATACTCATTCTATGGACTACCAAACGACTTCCTCGTGGAAATGCACATGCCGACGGTAACCTAATGAACTCCCTGTCCGGAATTGGTCTTTCTCGTACCTTGCCCCATATGTTACATGCTTTTTTCGGCTCGGTGACTCCTACCTCTTCCATTGCACTCTCACGGGCGTCATTGCAGAGCTGGAGCTTGTACACATTGCAAGCGTCTGAAGGTACGTCACATTCCTTTACGCTGCACTTCCTTTTCATAATCTATGGCGCTATAATATCATTACTTACCAAACCTCGTTCTTTCTCTCATATCATGCAATTGCCTCATTGATTGGATCATGACCGGCGCACTGTTGTTCCGGACATACCTCGACATCTAACATGTTGATGACATGCTTCGACGAAAACTCATGCCCCACATTCTCCATTCTGGGACTGCTTTGGTTCCTCGCTCGGCATCTTCACTACTGCAATTGGGATCTCTTAACCTCCGGTGTTGGCTTGTACGTTCTTCACACCTGCGGCCCCCGATCATCAACCACGTGCATCGTCATATACCCTGCCTGCTGTTCGGGTTATCTATATTGTCCGTTCAACTCAATCTGACCCAACTGCGTTAACACACCCCGCACTTTCGTTGCGCCGGTGTATTGGTTCTGTCACTTTAAATTCTTGGAATTTGACTTTCTCCACCCGAAATGGACTACACCCCTCCTCTGGCATGGATTGGACATCTCAACATATCTGCGACTGCCACTCGCCCTATTTGGATGACTCGCACACAACCCGTATTCGAACCGCAACACTGGTTTGCTGATCTGTGCTACTCCGGTTGATCCCGCAGATGAGATGCGAATTCCCGGACGGTGTCAGCACCTGCAAACGCTGTGCTACTGGAGGGCATCCATGCATCGTAGAGGGTCGTAAGCCCAGAACAGCGCCAAAGTAAGTTTTTGTTCATGTCGTAAATCAAGTTTTAGTAGAAGCGACGATCATCTCTCATTTTGATCTCGTAATTTCGTTTCCTTTTTTGGAACCGGGGCATGTGTTCTTGCCGACTGCCCTGCCGTTTCTTTCGGCATGGGAGGATGTGAAACGAGACCCTTGGCTAAAACTCAAGCGTATCTTGAGATCTGGCCGGCCTCTAATGATCCTCTGTCATTCAGTCGGTCGTCTTGCTCCGTTCGTGCTTTCATCCCACTAGTCCCAATTCGTCATCCGCACTCCGGACCAAGTACAACTCGTACTAATTCTTGTGATCGCGTTGATCCTACTTAAAGTCCATTGCTTTTCGGTCCCACCACCACATCCCCTTCGTTGTGTCATATTGGTTCTGTTGACCATCCCTCAGATGTCCCGTTCACGGTCTTCATCTATTGACTCCACTGATTCTTTTATTCTTTCTTCGTCTTCATCATCTGCTCTGTCGTCCACGGTATCGCAATACTCACATCACCCTCCCCATGTTAGCAAACGAGAGTATCTCCTGGCTCAAATCCGTCATAAAGATCAGATCATAGAATCTTTGCTCAAGCAGGTGGGCTATTCGAGGGATGTTTCTTGCACCCAGCCGCTGACATCCCCTGTTGAGCAGTTACATGACCCCTATAAGGCGACGCCACTGTCGGTTGTATCCTACAAAGCAGCAACGTCACCGTCTGATAGTGACAACATGAATATCGTTGACTGGCTTGATCGTCTGCAGTCCAGTATAAAGCAACCTGCGACCGCAGATCCTGATTTCCTTCGCAACTTGCGCAATCCCTCCGGAGTTGTCATGGATGATTCCGAGGACGATGATCTAGACGCAGACGAAGATCCCGCCGACGAAGAGGACATCGAGAAAGTCAGGGATACACTTCCCGATATCGCTGTTCCGATCGGGCTACTCGCAGACTTATCTCTAGACAAGGATAAAGATATGGGGAAAGGCAGAACTCGAGGTGGAAACTCCGGTGGAGGTAGAAGTAGCGCGAACCCCGAAGAGGATAACGACAACATTGTGAGTATTGACTATTTTCATGTTGACCTGGGTGTTTATAACGGTTATTACTCACAGGGTGTAGCTAATAAGGAATATTTCTTGCCTGGTAATATCCATCGCATCACATAGTCATATGCTGTTTCTCATCCTTTACTAGGTCCTGCATCAAATTTGAATTCTCGCAAAACTTTGGTGGAACAACACACACCGGAGATAGTTGTCCACGGACTTGTGAATCAAAATGATGTCGAAAAGCTATTCAATATGTAAGTGCACATTTACAGTCTTTCAAAGATTACATTCAATTCCACCAACCCAGATTTTGGAAGCAAATCAACGTGAGTTTTTAAGGCTAGGAAGAAGTTGTGACTTACGTACCCCCAGCCATTCATCGGTCTCCTCGATCCCGCGCTACATACGTCACAGACCATCTTCCAAAGGTGTCCTTTCCTGTTCACCGTCAGTATGTAGCCCACTCTTTTTGACATTTTCCGAGAAATTCCTGACTTGAGACTCCTAGTCTGCGCTATTTCGTCACGTTATTATAGGGAAAAGTCTCAAATCTACCCACTTGCAATGCACTTTGCGAAGCACTCTGCAGCAAATGCGCTCATCGATGGCTGGAAATCTGTCGAACTATGTCAAGCATACATTCTCATGAGCATCTATGCCGTACCAGCTCGCAGGTGGGAGGAAGACAGGAGTTGGTTATATACAGGGCTTGCAGCGCGGTATGCGACCTATATTCTACCTGCATTCACATCCATGGCTTACTGTTCTCACTTCAGGATTGCGACAGACCTGAATCTGCATCAGGTCTCTACGGTGCAGCCGCAGACAGAGCGAGAGGAGCGGGAGATGCTGAATCGCACTCGGGTGTGGATGTTATGTTTTAACATCGATAGATCAACTGCCACGCAGTTTGGTAAGCCATCCACGATCAAGGAGGACTACATCACTCGTCACTCTGCGGATTGGTACAAACAGTCTCATTACCGAGACAAAGTGAGTTCCATATGTCACCTTGTCAGTATTTACCAAATACTAATGAGGTGTGTTAAAGTTTGACATTCACATCTGTGCTTATTCAACACTTCTTCGCATCGTGGGTCGTTTCCATGATGATATCTTCTCAGATCCCAACTCGCCAACCGGCTTGAACAAGGTTTGAGCACTGTATTGGCATCTACTTTCGGAACTAAAGCGTTCTCCCAGGGTATCAATTTCCTTGATGTCACGTCAAAACATGATGGTCATCTCACAGCCTATTTTGAGGAATGGAGTAGGCGCTTCAATGAAGAATCAGACCCCGGAGGTATGGTTTCTGCCCCTGAGGCTCTAGTCGGACACTCACTTACCCCTGATGCCTAGATCCCGGGTGCTTATTCCGCTGCAGTCTGCTACCCTTGTGTGCCCTCTTTTTCACTATTTAGTGTGCAACCAGTTGACGTGTCCCTCTATAGCTTGGTCAGCTATTCACGCCTAGTCATGTATTCTTTCGGATTTCAACACGCCTTCCAACGAGGCATTGGGGCGAACGTCGACGTTTTTCTGGCCAAGGTCCGTGCTGTCGAGACCCCATATGCTAAGTCATCTCATTGAGTCTCCTACAGTGTTTCAATTCTGCAAAGGAGGTCATCAAGCATATGATTGAGGTGCTGGTCCCGAGTGGTCTCATGCGTTCTGCTCCTGATGGTAAGATGAGCATGCTACATGAGCGACGTATTCTTAGTTCGTAATATTTCAAGGCCACTTTGTATTCGCGTCTTTTGCTTCTGCATTCATGCTCAAGGTGAATAGCTTACATATCCAGTGTTCCCAAGTTCTTACCTCATCAACTTAGCTTCTCCGTCCCGAGTTTGCTCAGCTGTTGACTCGTCAGATGGAGGATGAGATATTTGAACTCATCAGCCGCTTGATCACGACGCTTCACGATCTTGCCATTGACGAGCGTCACACACCACACTTATACGCGCGATTCCTTGCCAGCCTTCTTACGAGACACAGGAAAGGTGGAAGTGCTGTTGCTGGGCGTCTTCAGCAAATTCCACCTCAAAGCCAAGTGTCTCACCAGTCTCAATCTCACAACTTCCCTTCCGATCCTTCTTTATCATCTTCAGGAACGAGATACTCTGGTGCAGTAGTGCCAGGCACATGGCAGCAAGGACACGACAATAGTGACATGCAGATGTCCCTCAATCGAGGCACCTCAAGCACTTCAAGGCAGGCACCCTCACCTCCTCCCGGAATTGCTATGCATTCAGAAGCTGCTTACTCTCTCGCTCGGCCGCCCGTCATAACCAATGGAGTTCCAAACGACGATGTGGACATTGGGATGGTAGATATAGTTGCGGAGCATGGGCCACTGGCAGCAATGCAACCACTGAACGACGACTGGTGGAGAAATATGATGATGCCAGGGTATGTCTTGTGTTGTCTGCGCTTTTCTGCAGCTTGGCTCATCTTTCAACCGCAAAGGTTTTCGTGGCCGGAGGGAGCACATTTGAATAGAGTCTCAGAATCTTACAATGATGGAATCCCAGGTATCCACCCGGGTTTTGGGGGATATTCCATGGAACCGCAACTCGCAGTATAACATTTGTCCGACATTATATCAGGTATCAAGGCTTGGAAATTTTCTCCTCTCTGATTGGCTGTTCCTTGGTCTACTCGCATGCAGGGATTCCTGGTGTCTTTCCATTACAACTGTACTCAATACCTAGTTATTCAAGTTTTTCGTTCAGGATTCTTATACGCACCTATAGATATGTTTTGACCTCGACTGGTCAACTTTATTTTCAGGCTTTGAAACAAAGTTGTTCGAGCCCAGCAGGGTAAAAATAACGCTGGCGATGTCAACAGGGCTGTCGATTCACTAAACTGACTTACTAGTACATGCCTGCGCCGCGTGAGTGTGAGGCGCTTAGTAGCCTCAAAACTACGGTCATGACTGTAGGACCACTGGCCGGACTCTTTTGCTAGTCTTCACAACAGCAGCAGCATGGCAATACGCCGTCTCATTCGTGATGGTGAAGAAGGGCAAGGCCAGAAGAAGCAGGAGCACGCATACAATGGGCATTCTGAAGTTCCACGGAACTTCAGCGGTGTTTAGCACAGGGAAATTTTTTATGACGACAGAATTCACAAACGGACATAGAATGAGCGCCTGAATGTGGTCACGGTCAAGTCCCGAGTCACTCCTTCTTTACTACGTGTTTCATCTTTCGGTCATGAAGCTTCTGGACGAGTCCAAACCCCTACGACTCTTCATTACGCCGTGCTGCCACATCTCCGATTGATACCACTTCAAGTTCTGTTGTAGCTGGCACACTGCAACGACAGAACCGGAACCGAGGGAGGTCTTCCGAGTCAGCCGCTCTCAATCACGATCGTGGCCGCGCCTGCATCATTGGAAAGAGGCTTCCAGTGAGAGCAAGCACTTGATTTAGCACTGGCAGCACTGATGGGTCAAACATTCCAAGGGCACTGCTTCCATCAGAACAACACAACCGTCTCTTGCTGTCCCTTCGGTGCTTAACACTCGAATTTTTGTGCCTCGCGTCTTGTATAATGCACGGTCTTGGTGGGATTTTGACAAATGAAATTTACTCTGGAAAAGCGCAGTCGATGGTCTACGGCTTATTGCAGTCACTGCTTCATTCCCATCTTGTTACATGGTCCTACAAATACATTGTCCTCAGCCGCCAATTGTGCACATCCCGCCCGAGCTATTACTTTCGATTCTACAGAACCTTACACCCACGCGCTCTTTCCATCTGTTGCCTGTACATGCTGCCGCTTGTATTCACAGACGGGTCACTCTGGCAATACTACTGCCAGTGCCCCTGGTCATCCCATGGCTAGATGGAGCATTCTCCAGCTATGTTCGACTCTGCAACAATTTGATTCCTCTCCACGCGTCGTACTAATCTTCCCTATCGACGTAAGCGACGTGATGCCATTGATGAACCGTGATTGATCTTTGTGCTGCCTTGAAAGGCTGTATTCATTTGATACCGCAGGTGGTGAAAGTGGAATTTCGTGGCGCCATGGACAAAATATTTGTCCATGCGGTGCCAATTGAAGTTAGGAGTTTTGAGCTCCTGTCATTGGGCAGTGTGGGAAACAGTGGCAAATTGCGCCTTCATGCTCTGGGGCGTGTTGTGAAGCTTCTGGAAGTATGGCGGTTGTGTTGTTTCAAAGTTGGCTAGCTGGCTACTGACTTCCTTCCTCACTGAGAAAAATTCACGGCCTCATCTTGCAGTGCATCTACTTATCGATCCCGGTTATTATCGACCTCCTTCATAGGCTGGTCAGGATGAACACAGCGGGCAGGCGCCACGGAAGCTTGAAGTATCCCAAGTCACCTTCAAAGCATCCCGCCAGACATCACGCCCTTGCTCACGTTTGACTCTACCGGCAATCACTGATGATACACAGGCTTGATCCTTCCGGTCACTGGTATGCTGCCCTGCTCTCTCGACATTTATCCACATATATTGAGTTTCCGCAGTCTCAGGCGCGTGCTTCCGAAGTAATACCAACTCAAGTTTTACAGGGAACCCGTAAGAAACGCCTAAGGAATATAAAAGTCCCTATGCACTACGAAAACCGGGAAAATAAGGTTCAGCCACAACTGTACAGTAGCGTCGAGCTCGTCATGTGACCACGACCTCCAACAACATATTATCGACGAGTTTCTATTTTGACTATGCACTCTTCGTCGCCTTGCTATTTCTGCAGTTTTGCCATTACCTATGGATCGTTTTGTTGCATATATATTCTCCGCGAACGCACGAAACCTGGTACAGCTTTTGCAGTAACTCTCGCACGTGATACCAGTTCGGCATTCACGGTTGCGATCAAGCCGTTCGCTAATGTTGCGGAGGCTTGCAAATGCCGGGGTTTCCCTGGACCTGAATAGTTCCTGGCATGTTAAGGCTGGGTTTAGGGGTGAGATGATCCGCCAGAACTAATCCAGGCGGTGCAATACTTGCCCAAAGCCAGGCTCAAGATAACCTAATTATCTGGATGTTCAAGTCCATAGCAACTCATGTCCCACTCGCTCTGGATTTTGAATGGTTCGTATAACGGGCTTGACTTATTTTCTATTTAGCAGTCATTCTTCATGTTTATAGAGCCGTCGCGCATTTTCCAGTGGCAACATGCTCGAAACGGTCTCGCAATGAACTAGCCATACGCAACAAAGTTGGTTACACCAATTCAACTATCTAGAGATGGAGGTATTACTGACGCAGAACAGATACTGTATGCCACATAGCAAACTGCCTTAAACCCAGTGCGCAACATACCTAAGACCGCATTGAGTTTCGTGTTCCCGGCAGCTTCGCACCACAAATATATATGCAAAAGAATTTCTGCATATCTACTGAATCCTACATACCGTGCCGACCTTTCAAATGGAAAGTTCATCTGCAGACTAGGGTCTCCTGGCTACAGCTGGCAAATTTCTCCAAACTTCCCACTGTCTGTTCCAAGCCTTGACTCTGATGTGGTCTTCCTTTTTTCCTTGTCTTCCACTGCGAGGTGGTCATGCTCTTCGATATCACTAACGGAAGTTAAAAGAAACTATTCGAATCATTGATGAAGGAGAAAGGAAGAAACACTTACACCGCTGTCCACGGATACTCGATCCTTGATGATAATACGCTTGATCAGAATCTCTGACGTCATAGGGCTCAATCCATATCTTACCACACGTTCCCCACATTAGCACCAACGAAGTATCTAGTAGGAAAATTGTAAATAGCAGATATTGTTGGGAGAGAAATAGTACTCGCGGGATATCTGGCGGCAGCTCCCAAATCTTAGGTATGAGCTTGTTGTGCACGACGAAGAGCGCAAATTGTGTGCGTTTCGAGTCACGCTCGGACTCTGGAAGTAACTGAAGTTCGAGCTCGACATCTTTCTGGAGTTCGGATAATGCATATCTGTCGGATAAGACGAAGTGAGGCACAACCAACAGGGAAGCTCGAGCACTTTACTGGAGGGTTTTGCGCGTGGCATCGACATCGTCCTACTTCGAATATCAGTTTGATGAGTCACAATATGACATCAGGCCCTACGATGATCAGGACTCTTCTCCCGAGCAAAGGCTTGCTCGAATCTCTGCTCGAAATGATCATTTTCATCTGTATCAACTGGTACAATGATACACCGTACAGCCATTGGGTACGAATAACCTCACTCCCGCACTGCTCCGCAGTCGTTCCTGGGAGAGATTCGTAGAGGGAAAGACCGATGACTTGAATCGGAATGCTCCTCGTAGTCGATGGGTCTTTCAAGAAAGTACGCTAAACCAGCCATGATAGAACTCCAGCCAGGCCACAGTATCTGCTCGACGTACCAGTACACGAGCCGGGAAAAAGCCACTGTTTGATGAGAGCTGTAGCCCGTGTCACAAGGTTGAGTAAATGGGCCAAAACTTACCCTCCTCCTAATATTCATGGACAAGATGAGCATTAAGATAGTGTTACATATTTCGCATACCTATGGCAATGAACATGTCTGGCTTGAATTCAGACGCAATTCTGTCCGCAGTTGCTCTGATGACATTGTGGATATCGTTGTATGTCGCCCAGAGATGCACTGAGTCTGCCATTGTGCGAGGAGTGGGAGAACTAAGCGCTTGAATATGTGTAGCATCCCGATAGCTATTATTAGCGGGCAGGAGCATTCATTGTACATAGTAACATCCTGGCAATTGGCCCACCAGTCTCGGTACAAAGAGTAGTCAACATTTTTGCGGGAGGATGTCACTGAGATACTCAGTTAGTAATGGGATGAACATACTGATTAAATACTACTTGTGTTTGAAATATGCATTCCGGTGATAGAAATGATTCAGAATTTTTCAATTCCCGCGCTTTGAGACCCGGTGATGAGTGTCATTTTTGATGTCCTGAGCCTGCACGAAGAATGTGGTGGAAAACCTCAAATTCCCAGTAGGTTTCCACCACCATTAACCATGGGGGACATGCAACTTGTAAATTTCATGAAAATGCTCATTGCTCACCGTGAGCTTGAAGTATTCGTCATTCTTCCATTGTGACATCTTGGCGAAGGGCTGTGGATGTACTAGCAACGGAGATGCGATTCCGCCGCAACTTGAACGACGACACTTCTATGTCCCTTATAGCTATAGCTTGTACGGAGAACGGACGACGTAAGTCTGAGTACGGTTATTGACTGTTGAAATGATGGGAAAGTCTGCAGTATACTATACACTGTGGTCCCTCGTTGTGATGTAGACACATAGTATATGTACGTTTCAGACAGGGACAAACTTTATCTGCCGATTGATTTAAATTTTGTTGAGACGGCTTAGGCGAACGCTGTGGTCATGTCGCCCACAACTAAACCGCACACTGCTCACACAAAGTAATTGCAGCACGGAAAGCAAGATAAGGTTTGATATTATTGCCATCCTCGCGGAGAAGCATTCATACAAGTGAGAGCGTAAAATGAGCGGGAGAATAAAGTATAGCACTCCGTCACTGGGCGTAAAATCAAGTAATGAAACGAAACACATACGGTGCGTTCGATTCTAAACCGTTTTAATCGGAAAAAGCAGGGAAAAAACCATAAGGAAGAAAGAGATCTCACACAACAGATAGTAGAATGTAGCATGAGAGGGCTTTAGATCATAATGGGGGACACGACTCGGAGGGCGATCGGTCATAGCTTAAGCTCAGTAAGCACTCTCCGCGCGAGCATCTGGTATTGCCAGCCATCGCCACCAGCCCTCCGGAATTGTATACCATGAAGTGGCAGCCAAGGTACCTAAGAAAGAACTGTCAGAGGCTTGAAGGCATGACGAATAGGAAAGATCCATACCTTAATAATGTTAATTTCAAAACGGACTGATAGTGAACTGGCTCCAATAGATTCGAACACGTCACGATCAACTTCACCGGTAGGGAAGGGGGCTGGCCTTGAGCCCTGTGGCTGCGGCGTCGAAGCAAAATCACGGGGTATAGGCGGTAAGATCTTGCTCTTTGCGGGCGAATGGGGGCGAAACGGATCACGTTGTTCCTCATGAGGTGTCCCTGGTACAGGTCCGTTGGCTTCATGATGCCGAGAATTATCCGCCATAATGGTATGGGTGTTAGAGGAGACATTGAAAAATGATGACGATCCGCTGCTCGGGGTAGCGCTCAATGCAGTCCCCATCGACGGCCTGTGAGGGAGCTCTTTCTCCAAGGGAGCTTCTGCTTCTTTCTCCCTTATGCTCTCTCTCTCGCGTTCCTTAGACTTCATACCGAAGGACATCTTGGATGCTTTCTTGACAAGCGATCGAGGCGTTATTCCCGTCTCGTTGGAGCCACCAGAAGCGGTCCTGCGGTGATGACTAGGACGTGCTTGGGCCTGAGCCGATTCAGGGACAGACGAAATGTCAATAGAGGGTACGTGGATGCACTCAAAGCCACCCCGCATCTCCCGGTATTGAACCTGCATCCGGTCAAGGACCTTCTTGATATCAGCCTTGAGCACAGATGGAGGTTTTGTAGAAGTGGTCGCCACACTATCGCACGTACTCAGCATTTAACCAAACAAACGTGGTACTCAAGCTCACCTGAATAGCCCCTTGAGATGCACGGGCTTGAATTCTTTGTCGGTGTGGTGCCCACTTTGCCCGTCCTTGAAACCATCGTCCTGATCAGTGGCGTCCTGCTCGGCATTCTCATCCACCTTTTCAGTACGTGTAAAGCCAGTCGGACGTCCACTGCTCGCTCCATAACCAGTCGAAGGCCGCCTGTGTCGTCCGATGGTACCACCAATGCTAGGCAGTAAAGCTCCACCAGTGCTACTCCGGCGCTCATGTCGTATCTGACGACCTTGCGGATCAAGGATAGTCGCAGCCCGCCTGTGTACGTTCCCAAGAGGCTGGCTTTGACTCGCAGCAATAGGCTGGGGTGGAACGATAGTCGATCTCCTCACATCAACGTCCGCAGCCCGTTTCTCGCCCTCATCTCCTCCCGATCGCACCGGCACACCGCCCACCACCGTCGCCCGTTTCCCAATACTCCGCTTGACATCATCGCCCTTCCCAACAAGAAGCGTACCGAATCTCCGCACGAGTGTCGCACCAGCGGACAGCGCGCCACCTTCGTGTGCGTGTGCATGAGTACGGTCGTCGGACGGAATTCTGCCCTGCTCCTGGTCCTGTTCCTGCTCCGAGAACTCGCCCTCCAGACCAGCTGTATGAGGCACCTGCTCCTCGCCCTGCTCGTCTACACGTTCTTCGCCACCACTGAACACGCCACCCAATCCACGAAGCGCAGTCGGACGCTGGCTCATGCTGTGGCTGCGACGATGAGTAGATGCAGGAGGGGCGCGGGGGAGAGCCGTCTGTGGTCCCGGCATCGGAGTCGTGGATTGAGGGATATCGAGGCGCTTCGTGGCGGGAAGCCCTGCATCACGCGCTCTGACTTGTCCATGGAACGTAGCAGAGGTCGGCGATGCCGCAGCAGAGGCTGCATCATAGGACATATCGGAGTAATGCGAGGTCTCTGGTGCAGGTAGACGCGGGAGAGGCATGCTGTAATCGGCTTTGGCAGATGCAGGCGCGGGAAGCTGCTGTTGCTCCTTGACAGGAGCGGGTTGGGAGAGGCGCTTGGTCGTAGGGTAGGGAGGTGGCGCAGCAGCATCGACGGCGGGTCCACTGGCTGGGGTAACTGATTGGATGGAGAGCTGGGAGCTGGCAAAGCGCCCGGGGCCATAGACGCGCTCGCGCTCCAACTTCTCACGTGAAAGATAGTACATAGAAATCAGCGGATGGAATCCCTGTGTGGGGTCATGAGGCTCGCGAGCACCATCGCCAACAGACAGAAGCGACTGAGAGGTGGGAGGTGAGTGAGATGGAGTGGTGGGTGGCGATGAGGAGGGAGAGAACAGCTTTCGGCGATAAAAGTCAAATCCAGAGAATCGCTTCGACTTCTTCGAGGGACTCATCGTAGCCTCATTCTTGTGGGTATTCGAGGTCGATCCATCGAAGGATATAGCGAGGGAAGAGTTCGAGAACTCGAAGCGGTGACTCGCGCCGTTGCGACTACCGCGCTTGCGGTCCCATGCCTGGACCGCACGGATATAAGAATCAGATTCGAGCACCTTCCGAAGGTTTCGTTCGATTTCCTCCTCGGTTCCAAACTCGAAGCCTTTCATGCCTTTGATGACTTGTCTATCAAGCTCATCGGGGCGGAGGGGTTCACGGTGGACCATGTGTGAGTCAGGGGGGCCATGAAAGCCGCGAAGCATCCATGGATGTTCAAGTACCTCGGAAAGCGAGGCACGGGCAGGGGGGTTGGTGACCAGCATCCGGGAGAGCAGGTGCTTGCATTCTGAGAACTGAGTAGTGAGTAAATTGCTTCGTAATACAACATGGACGCACCTGCGCTTAGCCATACTGGATACTCCACCAGACCGCGCTTAATTTTGGCATGCAGTGCGGGCATACTCTGATCGTCGAAAGGCACTTTGCCGCAGACGAGGACATACAGAACAACTCCAAAACTCCAGACATCAACTTCCGGTCCTGTGTAGGCCTTTGCATTTAAAAGCTCAGGAGCTGCAAAGTATAGGGAACCACAGAAGGTCGACAGATGGTGGCAAGGGTCATAGAGATTGGACAGGCCAAAGTCGATTATCTTAATATTGCCCGTCTCAGATATGAGGATGTTCTCGATTTTGAGATCTGTAAAAAAGACTGATGAACATGTGATTCTCCAGAGACAGTAGCAACGGACCTCGATGAACCACATTGTTCCGATGGCAGTAATCGAGAGCACTTCCTATTTGGCGAGTGAACTTGCGAGCGACACGTTCCCGCAGCCGGCCATGACTGATGATATAGTCCAGCATCTGACCCCCGTTTACATATTCGAATACCATGTAGTAATGATGCTGATGGATGATCATTTCACGCATGCCGCAGATATATGGGTGATGAAGAAGCATAGAGAGTGCAGCCTCTCGGAGAGTGCGTATCTCTTTTGAAGCATCTTTTGAAGCCTGCTTTGCGACTGCTTCCGGTGAAACATTTGAACCATTTGGCGGGGTGGTCTGGGGATACACCCGAGGAAGGATCTTGACTGCGAGCTGCGAATTTATTCAGATGATATCTTTTATATGAAACACAGCACGCACCTTCTCATCAGTGACGTTGTGAATAGCCAACTTGACCTTTCCCATGCTGCCAGCTCCAAGGGTCTTGGTTAGGGTGTAGTCGCCAAGGATGCGATTTGAACTTCGACTCTGCTTGCTGGTTGAACCATGCCTGTTCTGGCCATGTTTTGAGTCTGTGGTCTGCTGTCTGTCGCGGTCTGAAGAACTCGTTGGAGTAGGGATAATGAATGCCGGTGGAGGCATCGAAACTGGACGAGGTCTGTGCGACGTGGCCTGTGGCCTTGGTGCAGGCAAAGGGCGTGGAACAGCAGAGTTTGGAGTGAAGTTGGGCGTCGTTGCGAAAGTTGTTGCCGCTGTTGTTGACAATGTGGAATTGTGTGTCCTTGCTGGTAGGGGAGATGAGAGAGGCTGTGGCTGAAGAGCCGAAGGCGATTTTGTGATGGCAGTCATGTCAACCGACGACGGAATAACACTTGCGGTTTCTTCAGGGACTTGGCCCAACGACGCTGGCAGCGACCATGGATAGAACTGGGACGCCATTCAACGTTCTCCAACGTTAACCAACCTCTTTCAAAAGGCAGTGCTCAACCAAAACCGCCCTCATCAGGGTTTTTCCACAATTCACTCAGGGCGACCATCTCATAAGGGAACTCGCCATTTAGTCAAGGCGGCCACTATGCTTCTGATTTTCTCATATCTCGGCTCATTCTCAAGAATCAAAATATTTGATTCTGCTCTGCCTCGAGATCTTTCAAATTCAATCAATTGCGTGCATGTCGGAAGCGACGTCCATAGCTTCAAACCCCCACATAAACAAAATGGAGAGGCTGCGCGCATTTTGCTCACGCCTCTAACTCAAACAGGGTAGCGATGCCAACTGCCAGGGCACTGACATGACAGTTTCCGCAGGCTCCGATACTTCCGCTTCACACATGAGTGCATGTGAGGAAGCAAGAATAACCCCGCAAGTTACAAGCTTACCTAGCGCTCTCAGGCTGTCCAAGAGGACATTAATAAAACTTACTCATTGTATTTTATTGTAGTTTCATCAAGGAAGCAGGGGAAGTCATGCGCAAGGATATCAAACTAAACGCCGAAAGTCATCTTTTCGACTTTGGACTGTGTTCTTGTGCAGGTAGCCATTTCACTGGATGTTTATTGAACATCGGCCATGGGGGCAGGACAACCTATCGACAGTGTGAATTGGCCAGGTAAACTAAGGCTTCGTGAAACAAACACACCAGAGACAAGGCAACAGTGCATAAGATGAATGTGGCCAATGTTATCTTGAGAGAGCTGAGAGTGAACCCAATCACAAAAGAGAGTAACTGCCAGAGGAGATCTAGTTGGTTTCAACGTAAGAGCGGCGAAGTGCACATACTGTGCTGATAATGAGCGCTACCCGGACAATATTGTCTGCCTTCGTCTGCCCTTGAAAGTCCTGAATTCAAGTTGCTGCATGGTCAACTGCTTTCCTGATGCAAGAAATAAGCACGTACTATTCTGCCTTCCACTAGTTCCTGTAGAGTCATGGTCTTCTTGTTTGCGAATCTGCAATTGAGTTCGAGCTGGCAAGCGCTTTGCGCCAAACTACACGTGCGTGGGAAATGCGGAAGGTCAGCACATGACTCGGGCCGCCTGTCACAACAACAACCCCTTAGCCCCTAGCTTATACCCCTCCTCCTAGCTGCCTCAATCAACCAACCATCATCATGCTACTTATTGCTAGCGATGATGGCCCCACCAACCACTTACAACTGGAAGAAGTTGATTGGCACATTGAACAGCATGGTGCCTATTTCGCTGCTATGTCAATGAGTCTCCGACCTCTGAATCCCCCTCGTTATGAGAAAGTCGTGGTGAGCTCCGCAATGGGTATTCAAACATCGGACAGTACGTGATGGATTTTAAATTAAAAGATGGCAGTCGATTTAATGCCTGTACTAGACGCACTCTCCAAGGATACGCGAATCGTTATCGGTTATTTGGCAGCGGTATATCATGATCAGCCCCCAATTTCAGACTGCCCATGGAATACGAATGATTACGCCTACATCGGTCAACTTGCAGCAAAATTGAACGCCGGTATCCTAACGCTGAACAGCCTGAAATGGCAGGGTCCTGAGCACGTCACGACCAAAGCACAGAGATACACTGCACGGGCAGTGGTGGCCCAGATCATGGCAGAGAGGGATGATGCATCCAAGAACGACGGCGTGCAGGGGGAGTTGGACAGTTATCACATGTCTGTGTTAGGCATTTTAGACCTTCACAATGAAGCGAACCCACTACTGTCCACTTGCCTAGTATGAGTACTTTGTTTGCTAATTCCACGGGTCAATTAATGCGACAGCTTCTAAGTTCTGTGTACATGATGAAATATTTGAGTGGTTTGGATTGAACGTTGAGTACGTACTTTAAGCTGACTCGAGGCGCCTCACCATTCGAGAGTTAAGACCAAGCCTGCCTCGTCGCCGTGAATTACCCGTGTATGAATACGAATCGTGATGTGCGTGGTTCCATGAAGATACGTAGCAACAAGGCGTCTTTGCAGACGCAGTGTGCGTTATCATAGCAGAAATCACGTACGGCTCGCTTCATCTAGATGTCTGCCCGACAGCGAACGACAATATTATCATACGAACCATCTCTAGAACTTGGCGATATTAACGAAGCAGGTGTTGTGGTCGTGGCAAAGCTCTGGAGGAGCGTCCTAGAAGCCACGGCAAAAGACATAAGTATTCATCATGAGGAGTGATTCCTCTCTTGTTTGAATTATCATATATGCAGACGAGCTCTAGATATCCAGACCACAAGGCAAAAGCGTTGGATTTAGCGTAAGAGCTCGACACTGACACAGCACATATATAAGCGTAGACTACATTTTCTGTACACTACAAATTATCAATGGAACGTGTGCGAGACTAGCGGGAAACTCAACAAAAAGACACGAGTAATTGTCCTGTTATTGAGGACTGGAAGTTGTATCAACTTCAAGTTGTTCAGATAATCTGCAACGCGATGCCATGACATAATCCAACTGGTAAAATAGATACTGTTGTATCTTTACCAGTTTACAACGAGTTGACATGTTTGTAAGGTCGCACTGAGACGCTAGAACATGATTTCAAGAGGCCGGCCCATAGGCGCCTGATAATCATATGCCTGTGCGACAGCCGACAGGTCGGACGCGGACGACATCTTGGCGACGATAAGGCCTGAACAGCCTGAACCGGCGATTAAGGCACACCCACGAATAAGAATAAAGCTATCATGAGTAATCGACGGAGTCTATCTTGCGTCCATTATCCTTGACACTCTCGAAACCTACAGACCTCCAAAGCTGGATTACGTAGTCCAGAGCAGTTTGTTGATATGTCTGACCACTCTGAAACGCTGGAGAAGGCGGAAGTCGCGAAGTCCGAGTTGCTTGATAACGGGGCGGATGAGGTTGAGTTGGCGAGGATGGGATACAAACAAGAGCTGAAGTGAGTGTTTGGTCATTGAAATTCAAGTTGACGCTGCTTGCTCACCGTGGTGAACGCTACGCTTTTACAAGACGCGAACTCGGCCTCCTGCAGGTAAACTGACCAACATAATTCGAACCATTTTAAACAGCTCATTATCCTCTACAAAGAACTTCGGAGTGTCTTTTTCCATCATCAGCGTTATAACAGGCATCCCGTCTTTGTTCCTGTATGGTTTGGTGCGTAACACTTTATTATCTCTTTCGATATTTCTTGAATAAGCGTGAACATGGTACATGGATACAGAACACTGGAGGCCCGGTGGTCATGGTATGGGGCTGGTGGGTCGTTGGTGAGCAATTTAACATGACTTGTCTTGAAGCCATGACCGTAACGATACTTCAGCGTGTGCCACAATGCTTGTAGGACTTGCCATGGCAGGTAAGCCATCGCGGCGATCAAGTATACGATTATTTTGGCTAACTTTTGCGAAAGAGGTCTGCAGTGCACATCCTACCAGTGGTGGTCCTTACTTTTGGGCTGCTATGCTGTCTGACCCAGAGAATGCCCCACTCGCGTCTTGGGTCACAGGCTGGTTTAACCTACTGGGACAAGTCGCGGTCACGACTGGGATTAGGTATATCTCACTGAAAAGCTAGAGGTAATTTTACTGATGGTTCCTCTAGTTTCGGTTGCGCGAATTTCCTTTCCACATTGTGTACATTCAACACCTCATTCACACCAACTCCGAAAACTACCATAGGAATTTATGCTGCCATCTTGATTAGCCAAGGTCTGACCAACACATTCGGCGTCCATCTCCTAAAGTACCTCAACAATATCTCCATCTATTGGCATGCCATCGGAACGACGTCCTTGGTCATAGCTATACTGGCTCGCGCTCCCTCGCATCAGTCTGCTAACTTCGTTTTCCGCACTTTTATTGACGGTACAGGGATTGCTGGCAGTGAGGGATGGGGTACCAGAGCAAGTAATGCATACGTCTGTGTCATTGGCATACTCATGGCACAGTACACGCTGACTGGTGAGCTCGATATCTACCGCTTGTCTAAATAAACTCAATCGTCGTGGCTTCTTGTCAAGGTTTCGATGCCAGCGCTCATGTAATATCCCACTCAAAAGGTCTGAATGGTGACACTGACCCTGAATGATGTAGATGACAGAAGAAACCCGCAATGCTGCTATGGCGGGATCGGTTGGCATAGTGTTGGCAATAGGAGTGTCAGCTGTCCTTGGGTGGTTCCTCATCCTCGGGTTATTATTTTCTATCCAGGATTTAGATACTACAGTTGCCTCTGCCACCGGACAGCCTGTCGCCCAAATCTTTTTAGACACCGTTGGGGAACGCGGAGCAATCGTACTCATGGTTATCGTTATTGGAGCGATGTACTTCTGCGGGTAAAGCATCACAAAAATACAGTTCCGAGTGCGATACCTGACCATATGCTATCTGCAGTACTTTTTCGATCACATCCAATTCTCGCATGATGTATGCGTTCGCTCGTGATGGTGGCATCCCGGGACATTCCTTCCTTCGCAAGGTGGACGAGAAGCGTAGTAACCCAGTTAGAACAGGTTGGTGTCCTCCTTTTCCTTCATTTTCGTCTACCTACCAACATCTACTTGGGCAGTATGGCTCGCGTGTACTCTTAGCTTTATACTGGGCCTTCCCAGTCTTGGGAGCTCTGTCGCATTCGCGGCTGCGACTAGTATCGCAACAATTGGATTATACATATCTTATGGCAAGTTGTCCGTTCACTCAGGTATCTTTCGGGTCGATCTGACATTTAGTGCCAGCTATACCCATTGCTCTCCGTGTAGTTTACAGAAAGCGCTTCGTGCGAGGTCCATTCCACCTCGGCGCATTTTCCATACCAATTTCCATCGCAGCGGTTACATGGATCGCGTTCATCGCTATTGTATTTCTTCTTCCTCAAGCCAACGTACGTGCTGTTGTCAATGTCATTGCAGGCGTTGATCTAACCTTCATGTTAGCCTGTCGATTCCCAGACGCTGAATTATGCTGCGGTGGCTGTAGGAATCGTTATCGCGTACAGTATTGGATTTTGGGTGATTAGTGCCCGCAAGTGGTTCGTCGGTCCTGTCAGGCAGATATCAGGCAAGTCCTCGTATTCCTCACGTTTTTCTGGGACACTTACGTCAGACCAAGTTGATTAATGGGTGTAGACATGTTGAGATGTACTAAGTGCCACCGTATTATGATAAAACCAGATGAGTTCCGCCTTTATGCGTGCGCCTCCTTTCTATGTGCGTGTGTCTCTACCTGTGTGTTATTCCCTGGTGCGCATGCATGCATACTGGTAGTACACCGGGATTGATGTTGTTTTTACTTCCACATGATGTATTGTCTAAATTCCTTCATTTGATTATTTCTCCCAACTACACCTTGATATCGCCGACGTCATGTCGCCCGTCAAAGATTTGAATCTCCCATTCAAGCCATCTGCTGTGCGTTATGAAGTCCCATGTTTTGTCCCGCTGAGTTATCACGCAGAACTACGAGTTAACTTGTCTTGCTCCAGCACTTGACACGCTGCCCCCAGTACTCATTTCTATGCGTAGCGGCCCTCTTCCCCGTTGTTGCACTGTGGGTACCCTTACCCAGTGGAAAAGCTTGAAGAGCTTGTTGCCACGAAATTGGGTAGGCCATGGGGACTGCCGAGCATGGTTCGAGTTTCACTTCGATCGTCCGTCATGTTGAAGAAGCGATTGGTCATACTTATGGCTGCACGCCGTACCTATCATTGACGGTCACCTTTACGGGTATACGGGTTGATAAGTACTGTAGCGACTACTTGACAACTATTTGGTGGGAATTGTATAATTTTCGTTTCGTGCATGACCAAACCGAAAAACCGCGCTTCAAGTTGCTGTTGGGTGTGACGACATTCATCGGGAGGAGTTCCAAGCTAGCCCCCACAACGACCCCATTGGCGACAGCTCCGAATTTGTTGTCCTCGACGAAACTAGCAAGAATGAGTAAACCTACGCGCAACATTATGATTGGGCGCCAATTGACGGTCCAGTCCGTGCGGTATCCCTCGGCAATGATATGCTTACAATCTGAAATGGTCTCCTCCAGTCGTTCATTACTATTGTGCTCTTCGTTGCTCGCGACGTCAACACACACTCGTGCCCTTCAAGTTTACATAAACCTGGCGGAAAAGAAAAGAGGTAAGGACGGGCACCCTTTCTTACCATCCTAAGATATGGCTCATGCACAACCAACCAACCTCACGTGATAAAGAGTGACTCTAGCGTGATTTTGTGATATAAAGTT